>JANHAO010006057.1:0-21852 GCA_026873985.1 Saraca asoca | reverse complement strand
CCCAGTTTATAACAATACTTAACTAGGGACATTTTAAGAATAATAAATTATTCTAGGGACAATTATTATATTTATTTATATTACATAGATATAATAAAATATAATAATTGAATTGCCTTTAAAATGTAACACAATGTATGCAAAAATAATCATCTTATGATTGGCTTCTAGGGCATACACCAACACATTGGACTGTGGCTGGTCAACTGGCCAAAGCGCAGCAAATCATCAAAATGTACTAATTTGCATGGCCACATTCGTCAATCAGGCTAGGACACGATCGATCGACCAATGTAGTGGGTAGGTTGATCAACCTAGGTTCATAACTAGCAGACCATCTGAAGGGCTCGGTCAAACAACCAGTCCATATCACTACTAGTAAGCACATGCTCTATAACAAATCAAGCCATTCAAAAAGAAATGGCCTAAGGCTATAGTCGAATGACTGGCTCGCAACCCTATAAACAAGGCTAAGTCTTTGTAAATAAAACCCAAGACCTCAGAGTAATAGCCTAAGGGTTACATAGATACACGATCAACCGTCATGGATTTTTAGTTGGTCAACTTATCTACAACACAACTGTTAAGCACATTAGTGAACCTCAAACAAGCTAAAACACTTAAGAGCATGCATAAATGATGTAATTACATCATCAA
Organism: Saraca asoca; assembly: GCA_026873985.1. NCBI lineage: Eukaryota > Viridiplantae > Streptophyta > Magnoliopsida > Fabales > Fabaceae > Saraca > Saraca asoca. Next base: position 21,195 of record JANHAO010006057.1, on the reverse strand, counting down.
CTGTAAAGCAAGAATGTCATTCACACCAATGATGCATCATAAACATGCGAATGTTCTCCATTCACCCTAAAGCATGATAAATGGAATGATAGACGCCCATATACACCTTAGGCATTATTTTTACTTAATCAATTTATTCTCATTACACAAACCAAAACTTTGCTTCTGAACTAACTTAAACATTAGAGTGTGCTCGATGGACCACTTCCATTGTGCATTACTAACCTTGTTCCCTATACAAGTCGTTTAACCACCATATGCAACCCCTCTTCATCAATCTACTCTAGTTGAAGAGTTTCAATTGGCATCATTTATGGCCTTCCCAGTCACCATAATGTCAAGGCATTCTTGTAATTGTTTTGCTCATGTTCCATCGTTATCGGAGGAACATTGTCACCATGAAAAGGAGCGAGAATAGCATAGTCAAGATCAAATGGCAGAAGAAGCTTAAAGAATTGATGATGAAATTAGATGTTATACTCTGGTTGAGCAAGTTTGTCCACTATAGGAGGAGTTGGAAGCTCTTTACCGTGCATAGGTGTCACGCCTTGATCCACGGAATGTGACTGATGTAGAAGGTGATCATCAGAAAATCCCTTATAAGCCTTATAATGCAATTACATACCAATAAGTTGCTAATTCATCAATCTAAGATAAAATATTTATATATTAAAAATTCTAATAAAAATCTAACAAAGTTTCCTCTATTTTCCATACACCTGGCCTCAAGGCCTATACAACATCAGAGGAGCTATGCGCCCATCACACCCTGTATAACAACATAATAATGTGTAGTGGCCCAGACTATACAATTTACATCCTACTATACATCCAACAATCATACACAAACATGCATATACAATCCTATCAACTGCCAAATTTTACACCACTGTTATACATTAAATCTCCATTGGGTGTGATCTACTTTGTCAATGAGCAAATTCTAAGTCAGGACAGTGTGGGGTAATAACAAGAATATCCTTTGGCTCTGAAAAACATGAAAATGAAAGAATGAGTTTCATAGAAACTTTGTGAGTAAATAATCCCATGATCACCCAAAATCCCATTTAAAAATCATGCTCGAAAGTATTTATATAAATATAAAATATAGTCATGAAGATATGCTTATCCGTTCTGCAACCATGGTTTCAATATACATTTGAAAACTATAATTCAACCAGAAAATCAAGTAATTGAAAATGTGATATTCTACAACATGATAATAAGCATTAAATTAGGCTACCATGAAAAATACATTCAACTGGATTTCTAAAGAATAAATTTAAAATAGTAACCATTATGACATAATTTCTGTCATAATGAACATCTCGTCATTAGTCATCCAACACATCTGTTAGATGCTCATGAACGTATATATCCCTACATTACCTCCCTTATTACTCCCTATCGACTATTTACATACTCACAAGTATGCTTAAGGGTTACCAATAAATTTTTCAATGGGTCCAGTATCTCAAATCAATAATCTAAAAATATCATGTTGCATGAAAATCTTTATTTGGGTAAGCCACATTTAACAAAACATACATAAATGCGCCAAAGCATTGTCATAGCCATTTACCACATAGAAAAATTGAATTTCCAATTCCATTAATAAGGCAAGATGAAAATGAATAATTTTGTCACGGCAAACCATTTCATGTACACATACGGCATGTAAATATACTTTCGAAATCACTTTGATATATATAAGGAAATTTCATTATTTAAAAGGATTAATAATATTCCATATAATAAAATGATTTTATATTTACACATGAGATCATGAAGTGAGGAGGATTGTCCACTCACCTTAGATAATCCTTAGAAAACTAAGTTAACTAAAGTTCCAAAATTTGCCATTGGTGTGCTCAACTCATCAAAGAAAATTTATCTGGAGCTAATGAATAGCAATATCTCAATATAACTTAACTTTGAGGATTAGGGTTTCAAGTAAACCATCTTGAAAAATTAATGTAAGCTCCCTATAAAATAAATTTTTTGTTCTTGAATTACTCACCACCCTCCAAAGTGCAGGTAAGGAGCTCAACCGAAGTTGGATAGTCGCTGACGAGTTGAAATGAGTTGCTGGCTAAACAGTATCGAAGAGGAAGGAAGAAAGAAAAGTTAAGCTAAGCTAGCTAGAGAAAGATGCCGAAAAGTGTTGAAAAAAGGGAAGATTGATGCCGAAGCTTGCCAGGCTAAGGAAGGACTAGTTCAGCCAGCCATCAAGCAGGAATAGCTACAGATAAGCTTTCGATCAAAAAGAGAAGCAATGCGCTCAGGGAGAGGAAGATCAGCACTGGAGAAGGAATGCCAATGATCAGATGTGCTGGACGATGGAGCACTGAAGGTTGAGGAGGATCGCTAGAGGGGTAGAGGGAGGAAGGCTTCGGGAAAATTCTAGAGGAGAAGACTAGCTAAGGAAATATATGCATAAAACAAAATAGGAAAATTTGCACTTTGACCCTATCGACTTCAATAATACCCTTCTAGAAAAAAAAAGGAAATTACAATCTGGCCCCAACAAAAAGTACCAAAATTTTACTTCAATCTCTTAGCCAACATTTTCCTTTTTTTTTGAAGTGTTACAACAGCCTCCACCGATCCTTCCTCCACCACTTCTCAGTCCATTGAGTATAATTCTCACAAAGGTTATTCCTATCTTAGGCCAAATTTCAATCACTTTCTTCCCTCATCCTAAACTCACTTTACCACACAACCCACCTCAATCATGGCAAATCCACCAACCACATCATATCCCTATTCAACTTGAGCAATCTTTAAACCTGACCATTCCCAATCCAATAAACACCATAACTAACCCAATATAGAACCACCAACATCTTCAAGCACAAAACCCTTAAACCTAATGCAGAACCACCAGCATCTTCAAGCACGAAACCCTTAAATCATAATTCTCAAATACAACTCCCACATATCACCAATAAAGTTCTACCAAAACCAAACGGGTTTCACTATCATTAACAAAACCCTACCTATGAGTCATATGATCTATTGAATTCAACCATTGATCTTATCTGAAGTTCTAGATAACCTTCCTCTTTTCACAAAAATAGCCACCCATTCACCCCGGCAGTGATGGCTACTTTGCAACCTAACTACTTCAAACTACCAACTCACATTAAGTCTTATGATGGAATAACGGACCCATAAGAGCACTTGAAAGCTTTTTAGGCATCCATACTATTGTTTAAATCCCTGGATGCTATCATATGTCGAGCCTTCTCGATGACATTGAAGAAAGTCAGATTAAGATGGTTCATGGCATTACCTCATTAGTTGATTGGTAGGTTTCGACAATTGGCTGAAGTGTTCTTTACTCACTTTACGACTAGTCAAACACTCAAGAAAACATCAACCACTTCAATAAGCTTTCAGCAAGGATGATGAGAGACTTTGAAAAAGTGTCTCACTCATTTCAATACCTTAGCCTTGGAAATCAAAGACCTTAATGAGAGGGGTTGCAATGCACCAAATCAAGTCAGGGCACTATGATTAGGGCATTTCTTGGCTGCAATCGCTCAACTTAAACAAGAAAAGCTCACACAAGTTAAAAAAGGTAAAAACAAAAGTGACAAATATTCAAAATTATGAACTACGTGTTTAATTGATCAAAAGGAGGAAATAAAATAGTTAAAAGTAATTAAAAAAAAAAGATTAAGCCATGAGCTCAAAATCAAGCCCAACTAGTTCCTTGGCACTCAAAGTTGGAGTAATTCCTTGGCATGTATACAACTAAGTAATAAATGACCAAGTAGTCCCTTAGCACTCAAAACCTAAGTAGTCCCTTGGTACTTAAAGCCCAAGTAAGCCATCGACACTTTGAAGATTGAGTAGCCCATGGGCATTTAAATGACCCAATAGTCATTTGGCATGTAAAAGACCAAGCAGTCCTTTTGGCACACAAAGACTGAATAGTCATTTAGCATGTAAATAACTAAACAATCCCCTTAGCACACAAAGCCTGAGCAGTCCTTTCAACACACAACAATCGAGTAGTCACTCAACATGTAAAAGACCAAGCAATCCCCTTGGCATGTATAGATTGAATAGCCTTTTGGTATGTAATTGATCAAGCAGTTCCTTTAGCACACAAAGCCTAAACAGTCCTCTTAACTTGAAAAAGCTTAAATAATCCCTTGGCATGTAAAGCCTAACTAGTTCCTTGGCATTTCAAGTACAAGTAGTTTTTTGATACTTAAATAAGTACGATGAATGATAAAGCAACTCACAAACAAGCAAGATCAAAATAAAAATAAGTGACCCATTAGAGGTTGAGGCAATATCGATCAACCAATTGGATGTCAAGTGATGAAAAGTCAAATAATGCAAGACAACAATCGACCTTTTAGAAGTTCTAGAAAGTACAACAAAATTAACAAAGTAAATAGTCCATTGGAAGCCAAAACATAAAAGTAAAGCAAAGATGAAGACAGAAAGTTGAGCGACCATATGACAAAGTAACATTCGATCAAAAAAAGGTCATAAAATGACCAAAATATATCTAGTACAAAATATTTAGCCACTATTGTATCTTTCTTCTTGGCCAACTCAGAAACACAATTGGTGAATACTGAATATTTTTATCTCAATTAGCCAACTCCACAAACAGCCACTCATTAGTTGGCACAGGATACAAGAAATTACCCTTAGCCAAATGACAACGTACAGGTACGGGAGACAAATGACATAGTCCAAAATGAATAACCATTGGATTGTGGCTAGTTGATTGGCCCAAACACAATAGATCATCGGAATATACCAATTCATATGGCCACATTCGACCAACTGAGCTAGGATGTGACCAATCAACCGACTTAGTAGACAGGTCGATTGGCCTAAGTCCATGATTAGCAGACCATGATGGACTTGGTTAAATGACCAGTCCATATCACTACTAGCAAACACACACTCTGCAATAGATCAAGCCATTCAAAAAGAAATGGCCCAAGGCCATGGTCAAACAACTAGCTCCTAACCTCATAAACAAGCTTAAGTCCTTCCAAATAAAACCTAACACCTCAGAGCAATAGTCTAAAGGTTACTTAAAGGCACAGTAAGGGTTCTTAGTTGATTGACTTACCTACAACATGACTATTAAGTCCATTAGCAAACCTTATACAAGCAAGCACACTTAAGGGCATGCACGAATGGTGTGACTATGCTATCAACAGCAAAGTGAAAAATCTCACTTACGCCAATAATTTGTCATGAACACGCAGCCACTCTCCATTTGCCCAAAAACATAACAAATGGTGTGATCGATGCTCATATAAACCCCCAAGTATCATTCTTACTCAACTAATTCTCATTACACAAATCAAAACTCTGCTTCTGGAACTAATTGAAGTGTCAGAGTGCATTCAACAAATCATTTTCGTCATGTACAATCGACTATGTTCCTTGTGCAGGTCACCTTGTCGCCATACACAGCCCTCTATGTTGATTGTTCCAGTTGACGAGTTTCATTGTTTAGAACTTAAGAATATTCGAAATAGTTTTTAATTTAATTAAAATTATTGTTTATAATTAATTATTAAAAAATTTTAAAGATCCAATCAAACCGCCCTAAAAATTAATAAAGACTCTAATTGATATAGCAAACAAATAATAAATATTATTTTTTAAATTTTAACCAATTTTTTTTACTGAATAAAGAGATTTAAGTCAAAAAATAAAGTCCTTACTTGTTAAGGATTAGAAAGGTAAACTTTTTTTAGAAATACTACTATCTTTCTCGTAAGGAATTTCTTACCTCCGGAGGATAAGGAAATGTCGTACGAAATTTCCCTTGCACCAAGTGTACCTAAAATTTACCGTACTTTATTGGATCATTCTTCAAACCCAATTAACTACAAGAATGGCCCTAAATGCGGCTGCAACTCCACTTCTACAGCCAATGGGTTTATATGCTCCTCCCCACACGCCTAGCAACAAATCTTCATCCACGGTCACTGTAATGACGTAGACACAAAAAGGTCACTGTAGTCACTATGACTCAACGTAAATAATGGTTGACGTAAAAGGGTAACGAATCCGCTTATATAATTATTTGATATGCTCTCCACTAATTGAGGCTACTTTTACTGTTTGGAGCTAATTGGCTCAAACCGCGTCTATATGTTCTGGTATGTTGTATCACTTTACCTAACCTTTTTGAATATAAAAGTCAAGTTTGTAGCTTGGATTATAATAATAACTTAGTATAGAAATAATAATATCTTATTTTCACTTTCTCACTTATACTTTTTTTTAAAAAACATTAAATTTTATTTTGATCTCATTTTGAGATTCATCTTCTATTAAAAAAATTATATTAAATCTATATCTAATTTAAATGTGAATTAAACATTTTTATAAAAGAATCAAGCACAAAATATTAAGCTAATGAAATTTACTGAAAATTTATCTCGAGGTAGGTATAATAACTTCCCAATCTATTAATTTTATATAAGATAAATGGCACTAGACATTTACCTTAATCATTGTTTGGTACCATGTTTTTGAAAATCTACATATGTTTCTTGCAATTGGTAATGCAAGTACAGATGGGTAAAACTCTTGTCTCTAAATTTTAAGACCTAAATCTAAACTCTTGACAAATTTTTGGTGAATGTGTCTGTTAGTTATACATAAACATTAAAATTGTTGTACGAAAATTGTTTTTGAAAAAAACAAATCAAACCACATATAAATTTCATGTAAAATAAAATAAAGAAAAGATGTCGTTGGAATAGTTCGTGATATTTTTAGATTGGAAAGACTGTAATTCTTTATATATAAATGTGTGTATATATAAAAATTGAAAATATGATATTTTTAATAAATATTTATATCTTTTTATAAAGGAAGTTATGATAAATTGTGATTTTTCATACAAACTTTTTTATTTTTTATACGTATAAAGAGATTTCAAATTATAATTATTTAAAAAAAGAATTTAATCAATCATTTACACCAAAACTACTATATTATCTTTACTCTTATCTTTCATTTACTATATATGCAAGGTTACATAGAATACAATTAAGTGAAATTTTATTATTTATCAATTTAGGATTTAAGATAACTAGTTGAATTCCCAAAGAAAATTACAATAAATCAATCTATATTCTTATTAAAAATAGGAATAATATCTCCTTAGGTTAATAAAATCTCAAATACTTACAAGTCAAACTAATTCAATATTTATATCATCTATCTGATGTCATTAATTTTTAATTTTCTACTAGGTGAACCAATGAACGAACCAAATGCAGAAGAGACAAACAAGGATAAAGATTTTTCTTACACATAACCACACACACTATAATGCATGTTCTCAGGCGCTAGAATACTAGATACACTGAATTGAGCTTTGTCTTACGCAATCTATAATTTAAATTTAGTGGTTTTGTACTTTTCCTCCTTGAAACTCAACTACAATTGCAACATATCCTGGTACTTAAATACTTCTAGTGATTATATTACTACGATGGCAGCATTAACAAAAAATTTTAATTACGTCCTAGCTACTTGTGTAAACCTACATTAAGACACAATCTATTATAAGGTTGGTAATATAACATATTTAATTAATTTAACGCAACAAAGAGTGGAAACTATGCTTCTTTTTTTATTTGAAAAACATTATCATCCTCAATTTTTTAAAATATTAAAATTTAAACGACAAAATATGAAAGTGTGCCGAAACAAGTTGCTGGGGACAAAAATAAATAAATAGATAGATAAAAACGTCTGGCGCTTCGAACCAAATTCTTCATCCATGTTAATTTGCCTTTGTTAGAGCTCAGAACAAGGTTTTCTCAGGTTGTCTTTGTATTTTACTATTATGTTAAAAAAAAAAAAAGTTTTAAAAAAATTTGGTAGAATGGGCTGAGAAGAGGAGCAAGTAAATTCTCAAATGACATTTACATTTATGGGGACATTTTTTTCATTAAAAACTAATTTAAAGACATTTAATTAAAAAGCAAAGTAAACAGCAAACCATTTGCCTGCTTTATTTGACTTTGTTAACATTATTGGTGCGGGTCCTTGTTTGTACAGCTAATTGCTAAATTAATCATTCGTTTGAATGCATAAAAAGTGGCAGGTTCGAATTTTACTAAAAATTTTTTAAGGTAAAATTTTAAATGCATTTAGTGTAAGAAAGTAGCCTTTAGAATTTCCTAAAAAAGATTAGTATCAATTAGCATTTAAACTGATTCGAGAACAGCCCTATTCATTTAATTAATAAAAGAAAAACATGAAAAAGATTATTTATTAGCATAGGACAGTAAAAAAAACATGATAGAAACATGCAAAGTCAACTATTTTACATGGTTGATTTCAGTTTTCTTGGGCTGCTCGAAAAGCAATCTAGTATGACAATAACTAAGATAACGTGAGAACTTGGTCCACCGTGTATTTTGTAACAGGAAAAAATATATTTAGCCTTGATTTAAAAGTATTACAAAAAATTAATTTGTGATTTGTATAGTTAATATTTTATTTATTTATATTAATTTTTCTTTCAAATCTTACAGATTTTATCACATTCTAATCATATATTTCTTAATTAATTTTAATTTAATCTTAATTTTATTCAATCATTTTCAATTTCTTCTTCTGTCTATATTTGAAATTCTAAAGAAAAAATTATCCTTAATTTCTATAAAATTTCTTCAATTTTTGATTTAGATAAAAAATGAAATTAAGAATGATGGGATGTAATTATAATCAAATTATGACTAATTAAGGAGTACATAATTGTTATAAAAAATTCTTTAGATTTGTATAAAAAAAATAGTATAAAGTAATAAAATATTAACAATATAAATCATAAATTGATTTTTTACGATATTTTAAATCACAGATAAATAAAATGAAACTAGAATAATGTGTGTTTTCCTATCTATAAATTAATGATTCTTAAGTATTTGTTAAAATTAAAATGGAAGAATATTCTCGTAGTGAAATTTGTCAGTTTACGGGAAAACCCCATCACACATTCACACGCCTCTAAACAATAGGAAAAAAATCAACCCTAAATATTCAATGTAATGGTTGAACAATAATGCATAAGATTTTTAGTGAAATTATAATACATGAATAAATAATAATATAAAATACATTTACATTGTTAATAGATTCAAATTAAATATTAAAGTCTAAAGAAAAAACCTAGAGTTAAACTATAGTTTAAATTATTTTAATATATTAATTAATTATAAAAAAATTATTGTATAAACTAATATAAATACATAAGTTGATAAAATATATTAAAATGGATAATCTTAATGGAGATTGGAATATTGTTATAATATATTGTTTATCCTGAGTTTAGTGGCATTGCGAATGCCCATGAGACTAGTTTTGGTAGGGAATTGCTCTATAATTAATTGTGAAATATATCCACAATCTTAGGGTATAAAATTAAAATTGCCTTTTATATATAGAAATCAAAACACATAAAAATTAACAGCTAGCATTTAGACACATACTAATTCAATCCCTTTGACATTTAAAAGAAATTGGTGATGAAAGGGATCATATAAGGAAAATCCAATAGCAATAAATCATTGACCACAGGTAGAAAATTAACATGTCTTTACCTTTGAGAGACTAGAGGTCCTAAAATATTGGGAGGACTTTAAGATATTTTAATGATCTCACAGAGTAGAAAATGGGATCTACAATTTTTTTCTACGAGGTTTTTGGCATTCCCTTAATTTTTCATTGACAGAGACTTTGTTCTCTGTATTTTTGTGGGAAAGCCACCAGCTTCTCAGACTTTTTATTTGCCTTACTTTTGCATATAAATAAGACTTAGTATACAACTTCTTAACTCCCTTATCTTCCTACTTTTTTGTGTTCTTTCACAATAGTGAGTGAAGGAATGGACGAGTTATGCTCGCTTTCCAATTTCCAGGAGGTTTGCACTGCTTGCTCTTTTCTCACCCACTGTTTCTATTTCTTTGACTCTATATTCTCAGTTTTAACTTTGTCCACAATTCTCTAATTTTTAACTATCTGTTGTATTTAATGAACTACGATATATGATTTTTTCTGTCTTTCATTTGTTTCGAGTTTTAAGAGTACTAAGAATTTATTTGTTGTTATCATGGTATTCATTTCCTTCTTTGTGCTTTTGAGTTTTAAGATTACCATGAATTTAGTAGTTTTAAGATTTTTCGTTGGTAGTTAAGGTATTTGTTTGAATTCTGGTTGATCTTTTGCAAGACAATGGATTTTTTTTTTCTCGAGTTTCATGTAATATGAAAAGATTGTTCAATTGATTATCTTTATTTCAGAAAATGGTGTATTTTTTTATCATTAGTTTTTATTGTCTATGTCAACTTCCGGGATATATCCATGCTGATCTTTATTTTACTCCTATTCTGCTTTTCTTCGTTTTATTTGGTGCCATTTACCATTAAAAACAATCAATTAATTTAGTTTTTATTTCGTTGTCTACCCCCATTTCCCGGAATTTGATTTCCTTATTTAAATGATATACTCATTTTTATCACTGAAAAATCTTTTCTTTTCTTTTTTTAATTCAGTGGAGAAAATTGGGTAATTAGAGAGTGATATTGTTGGAGATTGGATTGTGGTTCCTAACTTTGAAATAATTGTTGGACTTGATGTATAACAGACCTACCCCAATGCCAAAGAGAATCTGTGATAATCCAAGAGAAAAGTTGCAGTCAATTCTCACTTTTGAGACTTTGATCTTTGTATCTACATACACACCCACGATTGTCGCTTTCTCTATTCCTCTACTTCCATGTTTTTCACAAATTTATTTAATATTCCACTTTAGTTCACTTCTTAATCTTTGTATCTTGTTCCTTGGCTTCATCCTCAGTGTTTCTGAGAATTCCCCATATCTTAGACTAACATTATTTTGGTGATAATGCAGAACGCTGACGAGTTGAAGCAGAAACTTCTGTACACCACACTTGAACTAGAAACAGTGAAGTTGGAAGTGACTTCAGAAATGAAGAAGAACATGGAAGTGAATGAGGAAATTGAAAGGACGAGGGAGAACGTGAAGAACCTCCTCAATCTCCTCAACTCTGCTTATCAAGAGAGAGACCAAGCAAGAGATCAGCTTCAGAAACTTCTCAACAATCTCACGATGCCTTCAAGCCCAAATAACTTGACCAAAATATACCCACAAATCCAACCGGCCAGCCTCCTTCTTCTTCCTGCAAAAGCAAATTCAAGCAGCACAGAATCAGACACTCTCTCTCTCGGTTCTTCTCCTGTTGAATCCTTTTTTGATGCCGTTTCATCTCCGGAGTTTACGAAGTTCAACAACGTAGTTGATTCCAACAATGTTAATTATGTCAATCAAATTTTGAATCAAGAATACAATCGCTCTGCTTTACCTGCTCTGGTATGTTCTGGAAAGCCAATCAGTGAACGTGAAGATGTTATTATGGATAGTCTTGTAAAAGGAAAACCTTTGCCTCAAAAGGGGAAGTTGCTTGATGCTGTGAAGGAAGCTGGTCCATTGCTTGAGACGCTTATTGTGGCTGGCCCACTTCCAAGTTGGAGGAATCCACCACCTCTGAAACCCATCAAGATTCCACCTTTTCCGATCAGAGATTCTGAGATCACTGGTGTTAGTACATTTAAGAAGCCACTGATTTCGTCCCCGCTTCCGGGGATTCCACTGAGTTTTTCTGGCAACACTTGATGTCCACTGAATAAGGCCTGGCAATGCACTTCAAATACTAGTGTTGATGGCCAAGTGATAGCAAACAAAGGACAAAAGCTTTAGTGATTTGATGAGAATTTTATCACTTTCTTTCCTTCTTCAATCACCCAAATCCCTTTTGTAAATGGAGTTCAGATTGGTTTAAATGGCATAACTGGTTTTGACTGATATCCTAGAGGCATAGGCCCTTTCTAATTTTTAGCTGATATCTGAAAGCATTTGGTTTCTCCTACACTCTGCAAAACCAAAATTTGATACTTTCAATTTTTAAGTCTAATTTGGTTTTTGTTAACGTAGTTTTTTTTCCGTATGCATTAGTATACTATTCCCTCTAACTGTGTCCAAATGGGTACTTATTTAGTTCTAAAGTTCCTCTGTACCTCGACAGTTCTGGTACATTAATCTGGCAATCGAGGAAATGAAATCCATTGCAAACTCCATCTAACCACCATTTTCAGTAAAGAAGTCAAATAAAGACGAGCAATTTTTCTCGGTGACTTTGACGGAGGGTAATGGCTTGTTTAACGTGGCCAAATGGGTATACCTATACACAATAGAAATTCGAATCGTAGTCATGTATGTCGAGAGAGAGAGAGAAGCAGGTTTTAAGAGTGGTTTTCAAGTTTCGTATTTGGAGGACTGAACCGACGACTCAGTCAACTGCACATTTCATTCAAGCCCAGCTTGAAATAATGCCCTGAAGCTCCAACACAATCTTTTGGGACATTGAACATAATCTCGTCAAATTTATTCTTTTAGCATGATGTTTCGATTGCGACCGCAAATTTCCAAGGCCTTACAACCCAATTTAATGCCTAATATGATAGGTTGTTTGTTTACCACCATCTACAGTAGTATATTGATCATCTTTATTGGTATCTAACGCATATGGCACAGGTCTACGGAATATTAAACATTTTTCACACCACAAAACTCTGGTGCTTAACTAATAGGAGTAATCCATGTGATAATTGAGTGATACTGGCATGCTCATCCACCTCCATCAAAGTGCCTATTACTAAAACAGGAACAAGATATTGTCCTCATGACTCTCGATAATTTTCAATTTTCAAGTAAAAACCGAAATAGACAGTCTACTTAATGTCAATTGAACCACAAAACATAAATATTGAGATAATATGGAACTTCTAAACCATGCTTCAAAAGAGTAAATGGTCGCCCAGATACTCTGTCTATCATCTAATATTTATGAAAATGTCCCACACAGAGAGTCATTAACTTAGATTATTCCGATTTTGTTAGCAACATCCAAGGCATCGTAATCGGTAGTCAACCTCACATAAGCCTTCTTGGTGCCATCAGGCCTGTAACAGAATAATTCAACTCAGAATATGCAGCAGCAGAGTTGCTCTAACAATAAACTACCGTTCATCAATGAATGATAGATATATGGATAGTACAAAACAAATTCATGTAAATTATCTCCAGAAGCTAAGAAATTCCAAACCAGACCAGTCAAGGAAAAGAAAAGACACGTTATATAATCAAAAGATAATTCATGAACATAACTTTTCGCTGGTAGAAAACAATTGTATATATAATCTGCAAACATTAACTGGCAATGATTAAGAGTTAATAAAATATAGTTATAGCATTGTCTCACCTGACCAAGGTATTTACTTTCTTGGCTTGAATGTCATACATTTTCTTGACTGCATCTTTGATCTTCTTCTTGTCAGCACGAAGGTCAACAATGAAAACCAACGTGTTGTTGTCTTCAATCTTCTTCATTGCAGACTCCGTGGTCAGTGGGTATTTCAGAATCTGATAATGATCAAGCTTGTTCCTTGGTGGAGCACTAATACGAGGGTATTTAGGATTCCTATCCTTCTTCAATGTCTTTGGCCGATGGAATGTGACTTTTGTTCGGATTTTCTTCGCCTTCTTCTTGAAGGTAGGACCTGATTTAACTGCTTTAGCAGCTTTCAAGGCCTGGGCCTTGGGATCAGTCTTCTTTGAACTATCAACTGCCAAAAAAAAAAAAACCTCAGATCTAGTGAACAACCAAGTATTAAACACCACAACTTTCAAGAAATCAAAATCTTCAATGAAATTTCAAAAGATGAAATTGTCAATTCTAAATACCACCAGAATTAGAAAACATCCACAAAACTAGAATGACAATAATTGCACTCGGAAGTATCACCAAGGACAACTACTTAATCCACATCCCCACTAACAGCTCTAAGGCGCACAAATTGTTATCTTCGCTGTCATTTCAAGCAACACAAATCATGCAAACCATGTATGGTGCACTCAAATGCAGTATTTGGCTGGAGAAGTACAAATTTACCAACAACCAGAACTAAGTGGAAGTTGGTGAAAATTATATGCTAATAAACTAGCAGAGCCACAGGAAGAACCCATAAACTCTCAAGTTCGTGAAGACTGAATTGGCAATAATGAAAACAAAAGCACTCTGGGTTTTGCTATGCAATGATAACTAATATAGCTTTATCAAGTTATGCGTTTAAGTAATCCAGCCCCGTGTCACATCTATCTAGTTCCAGTTTCCAAAAACGATTATTTTCTCACGTTATTAAATATGTAGCATTCAAAATACTGCTCAAACTATCTATTAAGGTTGTAAGCCTTCTAGTTCATTTGAGCTAACTGATCGTAGATTTTAAGAACTACTTAGCTAATTTTCTTCTCACATCCATGGCACTCCTCATAAAACATACGAAAAATTATGGCCCGCTAGCCGGGAAAGTTACCTTTAGCTGGAGCCATTGATTGCCAGGAAAGAAACTCTACCTGTTGAACTTATCTGAACCCCTGAAACGGAGAAGAAGAGAAAAAAATTGAAGCACTAACCAGTCAAAACCACAAAAGAACCATAACAATAAAAACCAAGGACCAAATAGTCGTTTCAATTCGGTCCATACAACGATACGCTACCATATCCATGGAGGCTAAACCAAAATCAAGAAAGTAAATTGAAGGAAACTAAACCAGGCCAAGATCAGAAACAAATAGAACAAAACTAATACAAGATCAAAAGCAAGAAACAGAACGAAAAATTCTCAAAAATTCAGAGCAGAACAACAAAGGAGAAAAATGAAAAGAAATGAGATTGAAGAAACTAAAAAATAGTGTGAGATGACGAATACCTTCCTTTGTCTTCGTCAGTCGCTTCTTCCAGTGGTCTTGCAACTCGCAAATCTGAGTAGCTTCTTATACCGCCTTCTTCTGTTCCCTTCAAAACCCTAATTTACATTTTTTTTTTTGGTCACACAAACCCCTAATTCAAACTCTAATGGGCTCAAGGGAAACTAGTAACAAGGCTGTAAGCCCAGCTTGCCAGCTTGCTTTATAGTTTTCACGACTACAGAGATTACTATGACCAAAAAAAAAAAACTCCAAAAAATCATCCCCCCTCCACCTCCCCAGACAAAATAATAATAATAATAATAATAATAATAATAATAATAATAATAATAATTTTTCTATATTATCTATTACATCTATTATTTATTTGTTATTATCAAAAGAAGCATGTATTTCTTTTTATATTGACAATTATATGGTAGGATATAAGACTATCTGTATTGACAAATAATATTGTAAAAATCATTATAACAATTAGAATAATAAATATAATTAAAAATAATTTTGTTAATAAGTATAATTATTTTAATTAATATAATTATATATAAATTCTTGTTTTAATTCATACATATATTTAATTTAATTTTAAAATAAATTACATATTAAATATTATTTGTGTGTATATATATAGAGTTTAGTACATCTATTTTATATTTTGTTTTGATATTTTTCTCATCATTATGATTGATCCTCTTCTACTTTATTATTATTTTTTTGAGTTATTTTATATGATATTATCATATAATATTTTAGTTCCGCCCAGATCGTGATTTTTTTTTTTTAACATCACTGGTTACTTTTCCGTCCTCTAAGCGAACTTTCATTTTTTAAATATATAAAAAAAAGTACTCTTACATGAATGAATCAATATTATAAATTTCGCAAAAAAATAAATAAATAAATGTTCTTGACGTGGAATTATGTACTTGTTTTGAGAAACCAATTGGATACAATCATCAATAGTCAACTTTGATTATGTGAATATATAAATGAAAAGCAATTGTCTAGGTATTGACTACGTATCTTCTGGACGCTCATTCTGCGATTAGTCTTGGTTATTTGGAATTGGATTGAGGAATCCAGCAAGCGGTCCTTGTATGTCAGATCCATAAACATGACCCATTTTGGTTCGTTTGGTCTCCAAATATCTCTTGTTTTCCTCAGTAATTGGTGTCAAGACAGGAACTCGCCCAATCACTGCCAAACCATATCCCCTCAGGCCAACAAACTTTGCTGGATTATTAGTCATCAGCCGCATCGTCCTAACCCCTATGTCTCTTAAAATCTGCAAACTCAACACAAACAGAAACACAATGCACAATCATGCTTCTACAAAATCACCTTAATATGATTGTCAGGAAAATTATATATGATCCACGTAGTTTGGCACGTTTCTCACGCAATTAAGATAAGTTTAAATTAGATTATAGTAAATATATGACAAAAAATAAATCATAAAAAAAATGAATCATTCTAACATTGTTTATTTGCCTATTAATTCTTAAAATAGGATAGCGTTACTTGCACTTCTATATCTTTATAAAGCTTCTTACAATTATATATATTGTACAATCTAAATTAATCTGATCTTATTAGTTATAAATAGGTATGATCTATTTATCTCATATTATGTATATTTGTAATTGTAAAAAAATTATAAATTAATAGAAGTGAGAGTGATATTTTTCTCTTAAACACTAATTTTAAAAAAAAAAATTAAGTGGAAAGGATTTGATGAAACTAACCTGAGCACCAATTCCATATTCACGAGCATCAACAGCTAAACCAAGTTCTAAGTTGGCCTGAACAGTGTCGTGACCTTGATCTTGCAAATTATAAGCCTCGAGTTTGTGGCCAAGTCCAATGCCTCTTCCTTCATGACCTCGAAGATAGACCACAACTCCTCTACCAGCCTCTTCAATCAATTGCATTGCCAAATCTAATTGGTTGCCGCAGTCACACCGAGCTGATCCAAATATATCCCCAGTTAAACATTCCGAATGTACTCGTACCAAAACATCTTGCCCATCTCCAATCTCTCCCTGTGTAAATGCAGAAGACAGCAAATTATGGCTTACCAAATTTGTAAAGCAGATTAATGTTACCTTACAAAATATGATTCTCATGGAACAGAACATTGTTACCTTGACAACAGCTACATGTTCAGTTCCATCTAACTTGGAGCAATAGCAGTATGCTTGAAATAGACCCCATTTAGTAGGCAGGCGTGACACACTAGTTCTTTCTACCAATTTTTCTCGCTTTCTCCGATATCTTGAAGCCACATACAGAAGTAAAGAGTTTAAATTTTATATATGTTTTCGTCAGTAATCAAAAGAAATTTCTACATTGCCAAAATACGAGTTAAAAACAGTTTTATAGTGTGCAACAGTGCAAGTGTAACAATTTTTCAACAGTTAAGATGTAACTCAAAGTTACACTGACAGTCAATCAAATTAAATCTTCAAGTGAATATGGTTATCTTTTAAGTCAGCAACTATTTTTTATGCCTGAGAAATGAAGCGTCAGATTTTTTTTTTACTGACCTTATTAAGTCAGTTATTGAGACAATTGGTATGTTTTGTTCCAATGCTAATTTGTTCAAACTAGGCAAAGAAGCCATAGAACCATCATCTTCAATAAGTGCAGAAAGAACAGAAACTGGGGGCAAGCCAGCCAACGCAACCAAGTCTACAGAAGCCTCAGTATGACCAGCCCTTCTGAGAACTCCTCCATTTCGGTATTTAAGGGGAAACACATGACCCGGCTTTCGGAAATCTCTGGAAGTAGACTCCGAAGATGATAAAGCAAGAACTGTTCTTGCTCTATCTGCAGCTGAAACCCCTGTGGAAGTGCCGTATTTTGCATCCTAAAGAGGCCAAAATTAGACTAGTCTGAGAAAGCAATTATGAATTCAGGGTACAATTCTAAGGTGCGGCTGAAATACTATGATCATACCACTGTGATAGTGAAAGTGGGGGCAAAGGAATCTTCATCCCCCGTCTCTGGTGACATTAGAGGAAGCTTTAGCCTTTGAAGGTCTTCTTCTTTCATGCCAACTGATACAATACCTGAACCATGCTTAATCATAAAGGCCACATCCTTGGGACTTGTAACAGATGCTGCCATGACAATATTTCCTTCGATATCACCATTTTCATCATCTACAACAATCACAAACTGAAAAGAAAGCACCAACTGTAAAGTTACTTCCCATATGATCTAGATCATTCAACAACCATCAAGCATGCCCTTTTTCTTTTGATAATTTGTTAGGATGTTGATATTGACGTGAGTAAATTACAAAAAGGAAAACTCACATCTGGTTTTGGTTTGATTTCACTTTATTACTCTATCTGTCATCACATAACAATTCTTTGAATTTTTGCATCCAAAATCTATCGGATTTGGCATTTAGCTTTTACATGGCATCACTGAATCTTAACAAATTTTGTTGGAGAAAAACTATAACCATTTTCGGTTTGGTCCTTATCACTTTGCTACCTTATGATTTAGAACAAGTCACATATAGGTTTCATTTATGCTGAAATATGGACATATGTTATTTGATAATGGAACATATTCAGAAACACATTGCAACGTTTTAAACCATTGTAGTAAAAATAAATTGGACCAAACCAAAGGAGAAAGTCTGTACTTTTAATAACATTGGCAATGCTGATAGAACAACCATAACGTCCAACCTTGCACAAAGCCACAAACTAGTTTAGAACCATTCGAATATTAGCAAGGAAGCAACTATAAAACCAACCAACCTTTCCTTGGCGTAGGGCGTTAAGGGCTTTTTCAATGGAAGAATACCCTTTGGAAGGGCAGTCTGGATCACCTTCAGCATCACTGACAAAGAAATCAGTGGTTTCCTGAGTGATTTCTGCGTCTAATGTTCTAAATGTTGCCGAAGCAGACTCATCAAAGGCACCTTTTAAGAGAGAGCCATTCTCTTTTCCCTTCAAATTATTATCATCAAACACGTTATCTACTCCAACTCCAGAAACCCCAACAGCACAGTAAGCAAAATTTGACAATCTGTGCTTCCACAGGCCAACTCTTATGTTCTCTGTATTCCCAAAGGTGCGATTCACGCTGAAACAAAGTGAAAAATACTCAAATATATATAACTTGAATCCATTCGAAGACAGTTTGAGCAGAAGAGAAAAGAAGCTATACCTTGAGTTGTTGATGATATGGGAAATCAAGGGATGACGAAATGAGGCAGAATCCATCAACTTAGGCTTCAAATTTTTTTCTGAAAAACTGCAAACTACGTACAAAATATATGTATTTCCATCATTTCATCAACTCCAGTACAATTTGCTTTTCACATCAAGTAGTATGACAAGAAAAAAAAAGAAAGAATGGACCACTAGTTGAAGACGTGTTAGCGCAAGGACATTATCCAATAATTCAAACAATTTGAAAACCTGCAGTGAGGCTCTGAACCACAAACTTAACGATAAGTTGTGCACGATTACTTGACAAGTACATGTTGCCATGTTGGTTCCTTGCACTCTTCTGTAGAATAAGGAAAAAAAGATAAATTGAACATTTTCCACCCTACGAGATTTTTGGCCCTTTCTTTATTTGGAAAAAATAAAGAAGCACCATTCAAAAGCAAACCACTTACAATTGTGGCAGCTATACTCCAATAATTTGGTCACTACCAAAATAAACTCATTTTTCTATTTTTTTTAGGCTAATCGGTTATGTAGTAGTTAAAAAAAAAAAAAAGCTTTACTCTTATTTAATATTAAGTAATATTATTGAAATGTCAATTTTAAAAAATTATATTTCATCTTCATAAAGTTGTGTTGAATAATGTTATTATTACTCACACTTATCAGTCACAAATTGTAGTATTGAGTTGCGTTCCGGGACATACTACCTTCCTAAGCTTGTCGGGAGTTTAATGATGTTACAAGGGTCACTATGACTTCGAGCCATTCAATTCCTTTGCTTTAGTTTCTTTCTTGTGGGAGTTTAGCTCCTTCGATTAAAAAAAAAAAAATTACACTTTATTTATAAATCTGCAATGTTTCTTTTTGTATTTTTTTTTTTTTGGTACATACAAAGGATATCACAACAATTACATTAAGTAAAAGTCAAACTCTTTAATAGTTGATAATAATTAAAATGTAAAATATCGTGACATGTAAGACAAGATAATTATAATATGGGGTGTTCTTTTTTTCCAATATCATGAATAGACCTGTCAAAACGGGGTTAATAAGTTTTACTAGGTTAACTCAATGGGTAAAAACTGTACGTCAGGCCAATCCTAAGTTATGTTACTTTTTTATCAGGTCGAGGTCAAATCGAGCTACTATAATACTAATCCCAATCCTAAGTCGACATTTATTAGGCGGACAGCGAGTTTTATAACTCGTTACGTTTTAAATATTAATTTTACAAAATTAATTAATTAAAATAAATTATTATTATTATTATCATTATTTCAAATATAATTTATTAGTTAAAATAGAAGAAGAAATGTTACAATAGCATTAAAAAAAACTTTTCTTTGAACAATTTATTTTTTAAAACTTATAAATTGTTCTTTTGATATAAAATATTGAATTTTTTTAAAAAAGATTTCATGCAAATTAAGTACAATTAAAAATTAATGTTATTAGTATTAACTTTATATAGGATTATTATTCTAATATTAAATTATTATTATTATTTTAAATATAATTTATTAATTAAAATAAAAGAAGAAACGTTTCAATAGCATTAAAAAAAATTCTTTGAATAATTTATTTTTTTAAACTTATAAATTGTTAATTTGATATAAAATATTAAATTTTTTTTTAAAAAAATTAGTCTAACTTTAGTATTAACTTTAGTGGAATTAAAAATTGATATTATTAATATTAATTTTATATAAAATTATTGAACTAATATTAAATTATTATTATTTTAAATATAATTTATTAATTAAAATAAAAGAAGAAACATTTCAATAGTACTAAAAAAAATTCTTTGAATAATTTATTTTTTAAAACTTATAAATTGTTATTTTAATATAAAATTTTAAATTTTAAAAAATTAATACAACTTTGATAGGATTATAAATTGTTGTTAACTTGTTATTAATATTCACTTTCGATAGGACTAATATTAAAATAATAAAAAAATAAATTAAGATAAATAAATTTTTTTACGTGGAAAACCCCCAAGTATAAGGGTAAAAACATGGTCAGATTTATGACTTGTATTAAGATTACACACTTTTCTATCTTTTATTATTCATTTGTAGTGCCTTTCGATTTGGATTTGAATTATTATTAATGCTATAATTTTTGTATTTGCAA
>JANHAO010006056.1:0-21857 GCA_026873985.1 Saraca asoca | reverse complement strand
GTTCTTTTCTTTCTTTCTTGGCTGTTCTTTATTTTTATTACATTTGTTTCTTTATTATTTTATGTTCTTGCATCTTTCTTTGCTTTTCATGATTTGCTTTCTATTATTTGCTTTGGTTATTATTTCAATTATGCATGAGTAAATGCCTACTCTAGGATTAGGAATAACCCAATTATAATTTTCTATCGCTATTGAATGATTTGCTTTTATAATTACCTGGCATTAATTGATTTAATTATTGCATGCTTGCAGTTGTAGTTTGATAAAATATGTGGTCAATATTTTGTCTAATCTTAGGTAGATAGTTAAAGTTTCGAAAGGAAAAGATTATCACCGAAACTCAATAATTGAATAAAAAAATTTTAATCACAAAAGTAGATAAGATTTCTTTAGGATTTGAATTTAGGCACAAATTTTAAAAGGTTTAAATTGATCTAAACCATGAAAGTGGGCCTTTAGGTTAAGAGTCAATACTATTATTAGACCTCGAAAGAGGCTAGTAATGAATATAGGCTAAACCATTCCCAATAATCTAAGTAATTATGATAGGAAAGAATTTATATTAGTTGTAGAAAAATTACAATTAAGATGAATCCTAATCTTGGGCTTTTTGCATCTGATATTTTCTTTAATTATTTCTTTACTTTCTTTCTTTAAGTAATTTCTTCTTCTATTTTCTATTCTTTTTTCTTTCTTTCTTTCGTTTCTCTTTATTTATTTCTTTTATTTTCTATTGATTTGAACAGTAAAATTGTAAAGATTTTAGTAATTAATATTAACTTCTCTATGGGATCGACTTGTATTTGCCAGTACTCGGTACAGCTACATCGTGCACTTATGGATTTTGAACAATCAAGGTCCTCGATCGAGGTCAAGGATGTGCAGAGTTTAACTAGTCAGATCACAGCACTTGGCAGATTTATTTCCAAAGCAACAGATAGGTGCATGTCATTTTTTGATGTTTTGAGGAAGGCTAAATGATTTAAATGGATCGAAGAATGCGAGACCGCTTTCCAACACTTAAAAGAATATATGGGCCAAGCTCTATTGCTATCTAAGCCATAGGAAAGTGAAAAGCTCATTCTCTACCTAGGAGTGTCCTAACACGCTATTAGCATAGTTCTTGTTTGAGAAGAGAATAAAGCCTAACTCCCAGTTTATTACCTGAGTAAAAGGCTACTAAACGTGGAGGAAAAATATACGCCTATAAAGAAGCTTGCTTATTATCTTATGATCATTATTAGGAAACTGTGGCCTTATTTGTAGGTGCATACCATTGGGATGCTTACTGAATACCCATTAAGACAAACTCTACAAAAGCCCGACACTTCAGGTCATTTGCTTAAGTGGGCCATCGAGCTCGCCCAGTTCGACATCCAGTACAAATCGAGGTCAACAATCAAGAGGCAGGCCTTAGCGAACTTTATTGCAGAATTTACCAGACCAATGGAGAAGGAAGTAGAGACTTCAGAAGGTCTATAGTGAGAGCTTTATGTAGACGTGTCCTCATACGAGCAAAAAGGTAGGAATACTGTTAATCAGCCTAAAGGGACAGAAAATCCTCTGTACACTACAATTTGAATTCCAAGCTACTAACAATGAAGCAGAATATAAAACATTGCTAATAGGACTTCGCTTAGCAAGAGAGGTACAAGATGAAAACTTAAGGATACATAGTGACTCTCAACTCGTTGTTTGCCACATAAAGGATGAGTATTAAGTAAAGGGATCGAAGATGACTATCTACCTCGAGAAGGTTCGAGAGTTACTCAACAATGCAGATGCACTAGCTCGCTTGGCCACAACTAAGGATGCAGATTTCTCAAGTGCAATCCCAATGGAGACTATCCATCACCAAGCATCGAATAAAAAGACATCGTGATGACAATTGTTAAGGCTCAATGCTTATGGATGAGTCCAATCTTAAAGTACTTACAAGATGATGAGCTCCCAAAAGACAAGTTAGAAGCATGTCATATACGAGTTTAAGCTGCTAGATACTGCATTATCGATGACATGCTTTATAGAAGGGGCTTTTTAGCTCCACTCCTCAGATGCATCAATAGCCTTGATTGTGATATTATCTTAGGAGAAATTCATGTTGAACACTGTGGAAACCACACTGGAGGGCTATCTTTGGCTCAAAAAGCACTCCAGCAAGGTTTCTTCTGGCCAACTATGAAAAAGGATACGATCAACCTTATTATGGGATATGACAAATGCCAAAGGTTTGCTAAGGTTCCCCAAGCTCCTCCAGCATGCCTCAATAGATGGTCAGCCTCTGGCCCATGGCCATATAGAGGATAGACTTGATCAGGCCTCTCCCTACAGGCCATGAGGGCTATAAGCATGCAGTGGTAGCTGTTGACTATTTTACTAAGTGGGTAGAAGCAAAAAAGTTGGTCAAATTCTCTTCCCCCAAGATTGAAAAATTCATTTGGAACAATATCATTTGTCAATTCGGAGTCCCCCAACAAATTGTAACCAACAACAGGACCTAATTCACCAGTGAGCAGTTTATCAAGTTTTGCAATAACCTCAGAATTGTAAAGAGTTTCTCGATAGTAGACCATCCTCAGGCCAACCGACAAGTTAAAGTGGTAAACAAGATCATCAAATAGATCTTGAAGACAAAATTAGAGACCAGAAAGGGAGTATAGGTAGATGAGCTACCAAAAGTACTTTAGGCCTATAAAACCACAGCTCGTAGCACCACAAAAGAATCTAGAGGACAACGACCAACTGCTCACTGTGAATCTTGACCTCATCGAAGAAACCAGGGACATGGCTTGCCTTAGGATCGTAGCTTATCAATAGCAAAGAGTGAGACACTATAACAGAAGCGTCTGAGCTCAAAACTATAGAGTGGGTGACCTCGTACTACACCTTGTCTTACCAAGGGCCCCTAAACCTAGCAAAGGGACTTTGGGTCCAAATGGGAAGGCCTGTAAGTAGTAAAGGAGAATTTAGATAACAAAGCATACCACTTGACAAATGTAGACGAGGCCAAATTTCCTCCAACATGGAATGCTAGGCACCTCCAACTATGCTATTAATAAAAGTGAGCTTGGCTTTTTAATTCTATACCATTATTTAAATCTCAATAAAGAGGTCCGAAATTCTCTTTTGATTTTGTCTTTACTAAGAATTCTCCAATATATTCCCTATTTGGCATGAACTCATTTCAAAGTTAACCCTACTTATGCTTAATGAAAAGCCATATTCAAGATGACAGCCCTACTAGCTATCTCGAAAAGCTAAAGAACTCATGTCTGCCGTAACTCATGTTAATGATATACAATCTATCTAGGTTAATAGGTTATGACCTACAAAGGTTCCTCTATATATAGCCTATTAATTACTCAATTTGACAAAATATTGCACACAGCTCGCCAATCAAGCATTCAGGTTGATAGTTTGATTTGGCATATTAAAAAGTTAAAAAGATCTCTTACTGATTTAGCATCTAAGCACAAAGTCACAATTTACTAGCAAGACATTTGAATATTAGATTTAGCAAAGAATCTGAAAGGAGAATCAATTAGGACAAACAATGAAATCAAATAGATTCATCATGGAGTAAATAGTTCACACAAAAATCAACAATGATACTTCAATTACATTCAATTGACAGTCAGAGATATATCTATAATATTCAAAATAAAAAGAGCAAGACAACGATATGATGGCGCGATCTAAGAGGCTGGAGGCCCAGATGGATCCTAATAGGCTGGGGAATTAACAATGGGTGTAGGCAAATTCTCTAACATCTATTCCTTAAGCCCCGATGTGGCTCCTTCTTTGGCTAATAAGCTACCCTCTACCTCATTGCCATCCCAAGCAAGAGGGACTTCACCACTAACTTCCGCACCTGGGGCTAAAACTACCTTCGCATCCTTTATGAAAACTTGGATAATTGCCTCAACGTCCCTACTAAAGAATGTGAAGTCCATATTCAGATGTTTTATCAATGGTGTCAGAGATCACGGCATCTTTGACCTCAACAATCATAGTGGAAAAATAATTAGGGAAGAATAATACTAACTAACAGACAATGGTGAACTATTTTGCTTGTCAAAGCGCTACCATGTATCTTTTTGTGCTCCAACGACTTTGTAAGAGTCCTCAAAATCATATCCACATTTCTGTGAAGAACGTTATAAAATGCCAATGTCTTGGAACCCAGGCCTTGAGATAGGTTCTCTAATGTGTCCTCAGATGACTCCTTTGAGCTAATAGTGACTCTCTTCCCTTTGTCAACCCTTTATTTCTTAGGAGATGCTCGTCCAAAGTTCTTTCTTCACGATTAGGAGACCTCAATGACACTTTCTCGACCTCAATTAGCCTCAGCTATGGAATGGGAATCAATGCCAGTGAAGTTGCCTCCGTGACCACCGAGGAGGAAGGATGACCAATTTGAGCAGAAGTTAGAGTGGCAGCAAACCTTGACCTAACTGAAGGAGAAGGTCTAGTAAGGCTAAGTCTCCCTATATCTTTGTTGTCACCAAAGTCCACTGGAGCAATATGTCTGAACCCACGAGCTCTGATATCTCATGAGCTATCAAGGAGTTCAGTGCCAAAGGCAGGAAAGAGCCCTTATGCCTACAGAAGCTCTTCGTCTAACTTTAGGTCATTCTGAAAATCTTCAGAGGTAGCAAACTAGTCAAGCACTTCGATTTGCACTCCCCTTAGCTTCAATTTCTATTTCCTAGTTCCATTTACAAAGAAGACAACAAAAGTTCATTTTTAAAGCAAAACAAATGACAAAGTTAGCATGTGTCCTGCTAGCTCGCTTACTAGGGTTTAAGATAAATGCAAAGTTCCAAAGATGATGCAGAGATAGGCAAGAAACATAAAACTAATGGGTCTTATAATGCCCCATGTTGGACTTCCCTTGGCGTCACCTTGAGGTAAGATTCTCTTGTATTTAAATGGATGGACTGAGAGATAGTAAATCCCTTCTCACTGTCTGATGCTCTTAATGGTATAAAGGTGGCAAAGGACTTTAGCCAAAGAAGGTGAAAGACCATTTCTTAGATAGACAAGGGCTAAAGAACTCAGATTGGAATGCAAATTTAGAGTTAGCTGGAAGGGGGAGAGTTTTAGCTCATTCAAAAAATAGATTACAAAAGAGGGAATTGGGAACCTAAATCTAACACTGAGATGCTGGATATTGGTTGCTACGAACTTTGAAGGAGGGATAGCAGCATAGTCATTATGGGAAGGAGCTAGAACATGGCAACCCTTAGGGAAAAAGTATGCCTAAGCTATCCCTTCAAGCTCGCTGAGCTTGACACCCGAGCGGTGGTGTATGAAGGGAGAGTGAGCTGCAAACACCTCAAGCTTAGAACGAGCAGTGAACTCCTGGGTGACCTCGTCACTCTGAGAGGTCACCTCTCTTGTGAAATGGAGTAACTCCCCACTCCATTTAGAAGAGTCAATATCCTCACTTCCTATTTGATAACTGCGGCATCTACGAATTGAAGGCATCTACACTAAAAAAAAAATAAACAATTAGGTCACTAAAGGTAGACCAACCCTAAGAAAGTTACACTAATGAAGGTTCTCCTATTTATGAGATCGCATATGCCTCAAGTTACCAAGATCTAAACTCTAGACATGGGGTAAGACTTAACTCTTAGGCCACTAAAGCCTAGAAAGCTAATCAAAGACTCAAACAACAACCAGAAACTTTAGCACCTATCGGCTGGCTAGCCAAACAAACCAAACACAACAAAAGAAAATACACAAACCCAACCGGCATTCCAATTTTTCTCAACAATAAGCAAACAAGTTCACGAGAACCTCAAAACATAAATCTAGAAGCCACAAGCCCAGAATAAAAAAAACTTACCATGCTAAACAGATAAAGAGGTCCAAGATCTTAGCAAAATTGGCTTCTAATAGTCGAAACTAGAGTCACAAGTCTGGAAAGTTGGGATAGTGCTAGAGACAACGGACAGCAACGAATGGTGGCGAAATTGGCAAGGAAGATGTGAACAAAAAGTCTTGAGTCCCAAATTTCAAATTATCGATGAAAAAGGGGAAGAAGTTTTCCTAGTTTATATCATACACAGTCTCGCCGTCAGATCCATGAGCCCTTCCAATACCTATAATCTGATAGCTCAGCATATGCCAGCATTAAGTCCTTGCCAACCTAGCAAAAACATTCATTGAAGACAACAATCATTACACTGCTCATAGAACTCTAGCTACTCTATGACCAACTTATTCAAAGGTATAGCTCTCATACGACCTACTCCTCATGCCAGCTTAGGTGCACCTAATCAACTACTATGCACTTGACCTTACGCGTCAGCTCAAGCTTACCTAATCACCCACAGCGTGCAAGTGCTAGGTTGGGCACACCTCATCACCAACTGTGCACTTAACCTTGCGACAGTTTGGGTGCACCTAACTGCCCACAGTACCCAAGTGCCAACTCGGGTGCACCTAATCGCCCACTATGCACTAGACCTCACATTAGCTCAGGCGCACCTAATCAACCACAATGTGAAAATGCCAGCTCAAGTGCACCTAATCGCCCATTGTGCAATCAACCTCACAATAGCTTGAACGTACTTAATCATCCACTGTGCACTTGATCTCATGACAGCTCAGGTGCACCTAATCATCCACAATGCACAAGTCCCAACTCAGGTGTACCTAATCGCCTACTGTGCACTTAACCTCATGTCAGTTTCGACACACTTAATCACCCACAGTGTGTAAGTGCCAACTCGAGCACATCTAGTCACCCACTGCACACTCAACCCCACGATAGCTTGGGTGCACTTAATCATCCACTACACACTCGACCTCACATTAGCTCGGGCACACCTAATCGCCCATAATGCGCAAGTGCCAGCTTAACCGCACCTAATTGCCCATTGCGCACTTAACCTTATGATAGCTTGGGAGCACTTAATCGCCCACAGCATGTAAGTGCCAGCTTAGGTGCAGCTAATCGTCTATTGTGCATATGACCTTGCATTAGCACAGGTGCACCTAATCGCCTATAGCATGCAAGTGCTAGCTGAGGCGCGCCTAATCGCCCACTGCGCAATCGACCTCGCATCAGCTCAGGTATACCTAATCACCTACAGTGCGCAAGTTAACAATTACTATGAAAAAAAAAGTAATAGGTAATGTGATGTTTATATCAAAATTTTGGATGTTTTTGCACATTATACAAATCACATGACTCATACATTTTGTAACATGATAAAGTGAATTACTAATTTGTCTATTGATTAGCATGAAGCCTTATTCAAGCTTGTGTACCAACTAGGATTTTTTATCTTAAGTGTGATGGAAGTTTAAATTTGGATCTAATTTGATTCAATTTGTATATTAGAATGATCAAATAGAATTGTATTTAAGAAGAGTCAAATGCAACTAACTTATATATTAGAATGTTCAAAATTGTAATTGTTTATTTTTTTCTCTTTGTGGAGATGTTACCATAGATTTATAATGGGCCTGGTTTGGCAAAAAGAGAGGTGGATTCAGTATCTGATATCTAGGAAGCATGGACACATCATTCTTTTTGTCATTTACATGTTGTATTTGTATTTGCTTACATGTCTATAATGTATCAGACACGCCATTCTCCATTTACAACACATTTTTTTCTAAAATACCATACCCCCATACCCATTTTTGTCTCTATGCTATGCCTAATAAAACTTGTCTCCTTCACTCATTTGTGTCATGGACCGTTAGCTCTCTAGTCGAAACCATCTGATGCACGTCGTCACTCTTGGCCAATATGTCAACTTTCTAACAATTCGAGCCACACTTGGATAAATATTCCAAGCATGGCAAAATATGTACAACATGTCCGAAGGCAATATAAGCAAGTAAACTAGAGCAATCAAATAATTGAACCTCAAGAACACCCACATAAGTAGTCTCTAGTGCATAATAGGCAAAAATAAAGGGATAATCAAATAGGGAGAGGGACAACCCCTTTTTTATTGATATATGCCTCATTACATAGATTAGATATGTAGGAGAGGCCTCAAGCTAAGATACTCCTTTAGATCCTTAGACTATGTGCCAACAAGTTTTAAACGAACACCCGATAAGGCCCCAAGGTGCCCCCGATCGAATACCTAACAAATTGCCAACACTTCTCCCCTAAAGAACATTCTAAGCCAAAGGTCAAATGGTAAGAGTAGACATACTTTTCATGAGTTAAAGTCTTTTTTCATCACCATCTTATATGGATGCAAGGCTAAAAATGTAAGGAATGCAACCAGGTACTTTTCGACTCACACTAGATAAGCGAACCCTACCAAAATTATAAAAATACCCCTAAAATAGGAAGAATTAAAAAAAATAGTACACAAGTCAGATTATTTCCAAATTTGAGCCATAAGGCTTCCATAGCGTGCTTGATTTTTTCATAAAGTTTTATGTCAAACTGAGCACATTTGCCCCCTTAGATCATTCATAAGGTTAACTTGTGACATTCTCCCCCACTTAAATAATATCAATGTCCTCATTGACGTCTCAATTTGACATAGCTCTCATGAAGGTCTTTAGCATACTCCTCTCGAGCTACTACCTCGAACTCTTCATGAAGGTCTTTAGCCTATTCCTCTTAGCTACTCCGTCAACCACCCCCCAACTTTTCTCTTTGAGCCAATGTCACTCGAGAAATTTCAAAAAGATGGCACCCTTAACTTGACACAATATCAGGACAGTCTTCAATCTACTTCTCATCAGCTCCTCCCTCAACTTCCTTTAAGCTTGCCTTATTGAGCTGGCTCCACCAAAAATAATGCTACCTTCACAGACATTTGTGAGCTTCCTCTGAAGCTCAAGAACTTTGCTACTTCCATGGACTTCAATGAACTTCCTCTAAAGCTTAAAAAATTTTACTACCTCTGTAGACTTTGAGTGAGCTTCCTCTAAAACTCAAAATCTTATTGCTTTTGTAACTTGAATGCTCGCTACCTCCCCAGCTCTTAATTTGCTTCATTACCTCTGTAGTTCTTGATTCAACTCACTACCTTTGTAGCTTGCACATGCTACCTCCTTAGCTCTTGGTTTGCTACCTCTATAGCTTGTGTGCATACTTAGTGTTTAGGACTCTACTGCCAAAAGTGCCCTATATCTAATGCCCATAAATTGATGTAAGACACAAGACTAAGACACAAGACTAATCCCTTGGTCTCAAGATTATTTGTACTAGGTTTGACAATCCTTTGCACTTTGCTACACCCTCAATCAAATCCTCTAACCCTCTTTGAGTTGATACCTTATAGCAACTCAGTCGTCATAGCCATTTTAGAATTGATACTTCTCTAGCACCATGGTCCTCATGACCTCTCCTAAGTTTGCACTCTCTAGAACTGACATTTTGAAGTTCATACACTCTTGTATTCATGGTCTCACATCTATTCCTATGAAG
Organism: Saraca asoca; assembly: GCA_026873985.1. Taxonomy (NCBI): domain Eukaryota; kingdom Viridiplantae; phylum Streptophyta; class Magnoliopsida; order Fabales; family Fabaceae; genus Saraca; species Saraca asoca. The sequence goes on along the minus strand of JANHAO010006056.1, from coordinate 12,436 downwards.
ATTGATGCCCTCTAACACCTCTCATTTGACATCCTCTGATGTTTAGGCCGCAACAGCCTCCTACAAGCCCCCCCAACTTTTGCTTGAAAAAAGGTTAAGCATAAAGTAGTCCATCATTCTAGCTCGAGTTTCACTTTGCCTATGCACGAGTAATTAGGAATCTCATGGTCATTGCTACAAAGTTTGTCTCGTGACTAGGTAGTGCTAGTTCGTTATGCCTCGAAGTCATTATCGCTACCCCATTATATGACTATGCAGCTCTAGCTCACTACACGAGTATCACTGCTACTTGTCATGTGACTATAATGTGCTAACTTTCTAGTATCTCATCTCAAATTTTATGGATAAGCATTGCAGCTCACTTCTTACATCCACATGATAGTGCACAATTATCCCTCCTAGATCTCTGACTTGAATATAATCATGTCCTCCAACATAGTCTTGGATTCCTCCCACTAGATTTCCCCACTCGCTGTATCCCTCTAGATATTTCAACCCTTTGACACAATTTTGGACTCCTCTAATAAGATGAATTTATTTAACATATCAAAAAATATGTCATCATGAAAGATGTATCAACCATTTGTTGTGGCCGTGCTTTCTAGCATAACCATGGCTCCTCCCTCTAGGCTTCTTCGACAGCTCATATGTCCCTTATGGACATGGTCAAGCTTTCTCTACAAAATGAGGGTTTCCTCCTACTAGATAAGCCATTAATTCTCACATCCCTCTAGATGTTTCAACCCTCTGGTTATGGTGTGGCCACATACTCTTGCATGACCAAGGCTTTGCTCTTTAGCTCTGTCAATTATTAACTTGTCCTTCTGGATGTGGTCAAGCCTACTTGTAAAACCAAGGCTTCTCCTAAGTCTTCTCCTACTAAATAGACCATCAATTCACTCACTCTCTCAAGTAGTTTGCATTCTTTCAAATACCTATTATGAATGAGTGCATAATCAATGTCCTTATTGTACAGTAAGTCTATTGACTTTTGCACATGTTTGCACCTGATGCACCAATAATGTTCCCTCAGTTGCAACATTCTCGCACCTTTACCTATGATCCACTCCAATCCCTTACTACCTTCTTGGCTAAGTCTTTAACAATGTCTTTTCATGAATTTAAGAAATGTTTGCTCCTTTTACAACCTTTATAAGCTTTGACAAGCCAAATCTAATCCAATAATCCACCTTAACATGATGAGAACTCACTCCTACCATCTGACTCTTAAGCTGATTCACCCTGTATACTATGTTTTCTTGTCTGCCTATTCTCCCTACTTGCTCCTTTGAGTGGTTGGCAAGAGCTTGGGCACTTAGCAAGAAGAGTGCTTGGCATGAAGCCAAGTTCGTGTGGCCACCCAATCTACTCTCTAGCAATTGTGCTCTAATACCAAATGTCATGGGGTTAGAAGGTCTCTAGCCAAAATCGTGCAGCACATGTCGCCACTCTTGGTCAACATGCTAGCCTTCCACAACTCAAGCCACCCTTAGATAGATATACAGGGCATTGTAGAATATGCACAACATGTCCGAAGGCAACATAAGGAAGCAAACTGGAGCAATCGAATAACTAAACCTCAAGAACACCACACATAAGTGGCCTCTAATACGTAATGAGCAAAAATAAAGGGACAATCGAATAGGGAGAGGGACAACTCCATTTTATTGATATATGTCTCATCACATAGATTAGAGCATCTAAGGGATGCTTCAAGCCAACGCACTCCTTCAAATCCCTAGACTAAGTGTTAACAAGCCCCAACAAATACCCAACAAGGCCTCAAGGTGCCCCTAACCAAGTGCCCGACAAGCTGCTGTCACTTCCCCCCTAAAGGGCCTTCTGGGCCAAAGGTCAAATAACAAGAGTAGACATACTTTTTATAAGTTGATATAATGCCTTTTCTTATAGCTCCGGGTGAAGATTTTGCATCATCTTATATAAACTTGAAGTTAAAAATGCTAAAAACGCAACCATGTGCTTTTTAACTCGCACTAGACAAGCAAACCCCTTTAAAATTATAGAAATATCTTCAAAATAGGAAAAAATCAGAAAAATAGTATACAAGTTAGATTACTCTCAAATTTAAGTTACAAGACCTCCATACAATACTTGATTTTTTCATAAAATTTTATATTAAATTAAACATGTTTACCCCATTCAATCGTTCATAAAACTGACTTATGACAGTTTAACATTCTTATCTTCATGATCAATTGAAAAGCGTATGTGTGAGAAAATGGGCCTTACTTCCCTTTTTTTTTTCCACACATTCAAACATTGAGTAAAGGAAGCAAATGTCAGTTCATTGATAAAGTGAAAATCAATAACAATATTTAATAAATGTTACATTTTGCACATAATAAGTTAAATTTAAATTTATAACAAAATTATAGATTTATCATTACCTAAGAACCATGAGTTTTGATCCAAAGATTAAATTATGTATTAAATATTTAAATTTTTATGAATTTCTTCTATTTTTCACATTAAGCATTGACTTATCTATATTATCATAAAAAAATTAAATTTATTCGATGTCTTACTTTAATAATAACAATAATATAATATACCTAATAATATAAAATACCTAATGTGATACACAGTTTGCCAAAGGAGTTGAGATGACTTTTAAGATTACTCAAGTAGATTAAGCCTAAGCATTTAGATGGAAAATATCACATAAATAATTGTTGTGATTGGCTTTAGAATTCTTGGACATGATTGACCTTTGTAAAGTTGTTATTGTCAAAGTATGATAAGACGTTTATCAGTTATACGCGTATTGCATATATTAGAATGTCATTGTACACGATAGTAGAACAGGTGAAAATTCCCTTAACAGATTTATAAATGAATAGTGAAATAATATATATGATGTCTAGTTTGGTGTCTCATTTTACAAATTTGGACGACGGTATAATTTGCATGACAAAATATTGAGCAATTAAGTTTTGGTGTTAAATTAGTGTATAAATACATATATTTTGTATATTTAAGGAAACACATTCTAAATTTTTGTTGCAAACTAATATTTTCAAATATATATGAGATACAAAAATAAAAACTAACAATACTTTGGTTAACAAAAACTATGGTATTATTTGAACATTGACAATATTTTTAATATCTATGATCAATTAGTGAACAAAGTGTTCTTCTTTAAAATTTTTAAAACGTCAACACTCACTAATTTAAACTATTATTTATATTGCAGTATTTTTCTTGTCAAAGTTACTTGATATGTGGTACTTGATCAATCGTTATACGTTCCATTATTTGATCAACACTTTACCTATAAAAGATACTTAAATATTTAGTTGAGTAATTCAATCTCTCATTTTTTTATTATTTTTCACTTAAATTTAAGAATGTTAACTTTATTAACAGAATGATCAAACATCATTAAATTTGTCATATCTCGCATATTCTAATATGAACAATTATCAAAAGAGATTTCTCACCATCTCCAATCTACGAAATCTATTTAATTATATAAATTTATTTAGTAATAATAAATAACAGTATTGTTAATTTACTCCAAAATTTCATGTTAAATGTTTTTTTTTTTATGATTATCTTCATTGTGTTAAAACAAAAATTACAATCCCACTTACAAATTACCTTAACCAATATGAAATTTCTAAACACTATATGTGACTTCAAATATGTTTCTTTAGTAACAAATTTAATCTCAAATAGATGAGCCAACGAAATGCACAGTAAATGAATGAGCTCATGCAATTACCGATTCTTATGTCTATTTATTTGGAAATTTTCCAAATTAAACGAGGTAACATCATGTAAAAAAAAATAAAGTAAAAATTGGAAATTAAATATAATCAAACAAGAACGATCTATTAGTGAGAAACAGAACCGCATCAAGTACAGCAAAACAGCGGTTTCAATAGCCAAAAAGCAATGACTCAAGATTTTGGCTGATATATAAAACAGATTTATATTTATCAATTAGATTTGAGTTGCATGAGCAACGACTCCTTAATTTGTGATTTTTCAGTGAGGATGGTGTGTTCGTTTCAACTAAATCTTTTAAAAGACATATGAAATTCATTTATTTTTGTCCTTTTTGCAAAGTGTGAAGAAATCAAAAGACACAAGTAAGTAAATTGGAAAATTTTTATTATGGAGTGTTTTCTTTTTTATTTTTTAAACTATTTTATCGTCGAAATTATTTCATATTCGCATGGTTAAATAACTTTGTTGCTGCAGAGCATATAGTCTTATTTATTTATTTTGTATTTATACATAAATTTGATTTTATTTCTTTTGAAATTCTTATATTTTGAGAAAATAGTTTGGCTATTTTATTGGAATTGCATGTTACCTCCTATTAATCATGGGCCTGGTTAGCAATAAAAATCGTGGATTCAGTATACTATCTTTTCTACAGGCCCAATGATACCTGTCCTCCCCACTTCTCAGGCATCCTTCTCTTCATGGTCCAAAAAGTGCGCGTTGTGTGAGAATGGAAAAAGAAGAGCTAATGTCAGATTTTTGAGATTGTGAGAACTAATAATGATTTTCTAAGCAATCACAACATTTAATAGATAAAACATTTTACATTAATAAATTAAACTTAAATTCATAACAAAAATTTAGATTCATCATTATTTAAGAAGTATCAGGTTTGGTTTTAAGACAATTGCAAAATCAATTATTCAAATTTTTAAGAATTTTATTTTCTTGTTTCACAATAAACTTTGATTTTCTTATATTATCATAAAAATTAAATTAATTTGATATCTTAGTATAATAACAATGATAATGTAATATACCTATTTTTTTAGCCAACTTAGCTTAGAAAGAGAAAAATTCAAAAGCATGCAAGCCTTGCTTTTAGAGATCTACATTTCTTCTCTTATCAATTTTTATGTCTATATTTTTCTCTTCCTGAAAGAGCATGAATCTTCATTTTACTCCTATTTTTCTATTAACACACCTATTTAAAAGTAACTTTCTAAATTACCCTTATTTAAATCATTTTTTAATAAATCAAAATATCATTTCTTTTTCATTTATGTCCAATTATTTCCTTTTTTTTTCTTTAACATGGGAATTAAAACCTACACAAGACCTAACAATATTGTACAACAAGGCAACCTACACCCAAAATGAGAGTGAATTGGTTATTTTCAAAACTCTTACAATCTTTAAAATTCTCTTTAAAAAGTTCTTGATTTTAGAAAGTCACAAGATATATTAATTCAAATAAACTCAAGGTAACTTAATGAAGATATTTGTATACAAGATATAACAAATCAAAGTATTTATGCAAAATAACCTATTCAACTCTATATAGGCAAAACATCAATAAGCACATATATATAAGGATATTACTCTTTTAAGCATTCCAACATCTACGCAATAACATAAACAATGGAGTACAGATTTAACAAAATTCAACAATAAAAAACAAAGTATGTCAAATTCTCAATCACCAACAAGAACAAGATAAACAACGCAATATAAATTGTTGAAAAATAAAAATGTAAGGAAAAAGAAATCAAATATAAGATTTACAGTGTTTCTTCCTTAAAAAACCATCTTCAAGGCGTAAGCTTGAACCAAGCTTAAATCCACTAAGGTTAATCCTTTCAAGTTTAACACAAGCACAATAAGAAGCATTTAATCCTTCCAAGTTTAATGCAAACACAAGGAGAAGTCTTTATAGCGATTACTCAACCACAATGAGAAAAAATCCTTGAAGATACTCACTCGAAAAAGAAAAAGAAAAAGTTCAACCACTCTTATTAACCTAAGGTTGGCTAACCCTAGATTACCCAAAAAAAATTAGATGAAATAAAGGAAATGGCAAGAACTTAGAAGTTCATATTAAAAATTGAAAGTTTATAAGTATAGATTTACTCAAATCTAGCTTAGATTGAAGAAATCAAATAAAGAATTAAAGCACATATGAAATGGTAAAACTTTGTCTCAGAAATATTAGGGTTTTGCAATGAAAAAGTATGAAAACTAAGTATTTATAACAAGTAAGAACATTATAAAGTAAAATGACCGTTATTTCAAAAATTACCTCTTACATCAGAGTTATGAATATAAAAATTTGAATTATGACCAGAATCGTTATTAGAATTGTGAAAAGCCAATTTAAAACCTTACTATTCAAATCCCAAAAATGTAGTATAAATATCAATTCAAATCACCCTATGTTGAGGGTAGATTTTGGTTTAATCTAAATCCAACCAACAGAGGGAGTTCTTTAAGGACCCTAGCTGTTCTTTGATCGCGGAAGTGAGGAAGGCAATGTTGAATGGTGAGAAGTCCGAGAGGAAGGGGGAGAGGAATGCACAGAGATTTAATCCAGACGGTACCGGACCCTACGTCCACAGAAATAATATTCTATTGTATTGAAAGAGTGCTTACAGGGTTTTGCCATAGTTTTCTGACAGAGTTTCTGTTAGTTCTCTCTTTTTGTTCGTGTTCTCTTTTTCTTCTAATGATTATAGCCCCCCATCTATAGAAGTATGGAGGGGTACAAATAGGACTACAAGTTAAGAGTACATCTATTACATTAAATATTGAATATACAAGACTGTCTAGGGTATTAGAGTCTGGCTTCTATAGGCCTTCTTCTGCAAGTGGAACCTGTTGGCTGTATTTGGCAGAGTGGTAGTGCAAGTTGCATGCCAACCTCATGCTTGACTTTAGCGAACTTCTAGTTGAGCAAGGTTGTGCTATCACGGATTTAATCCTGCTTGTCAAGAATGCGGCTAGTATTTGGCTTCAAGCTCATTTGTCCAGCGAGCTTGGGGATTCCGCAAGCTTAGGGCTTCTGCGTAACGACCTGACAAACTCCTTGCCGAGCCAGGTCTAGCCTTCCCTAGGTTCTCCCCAGCCTTACGCTTGGTTCCAGTTTTTACCGATATCACCCTGAAATGCAAAATCTCTGGCACCCCCAAGTGACTTATAATTAGAATCGCAAAAATTAGTTTAAAAGCCCAATATGAATCGCTAATTTATAGAAATACTCTGGCACTTGCCTTGTAGTTGCAATTAGAATCGCAAGCATAATTTAAAAGTGCCAATTCAAATCACAGGGACATTTTCTTTTTAAAAGAATTGTTTCAATAAAAACTTTTCTAACTAATTTCAAACCTTTTTCAAAATAATTATTTTAATAAAAAAGCATAATTCCAATCATACAAATTTAATAAATCATTTAAGAATATTTAAGAATTCTTTTAGAGGAATAATTCAAAATTTTTTATGAAAACTTTTGAGGCAAATGCTTCCAAAATTAGTTTTAATTTTGAGCTAAATTCAATGAAATATAAACCTTTATACATTTCAAATCCTAAGCCTATACTAAATTTTTATCAGGAAATCCAAGACCATCTTGAGAAAACATGATAGAACAAGTTAAAAATTTGTAAAACATAATTAAACTTTATATTATGAAAAACTCTATTTTAAAAGAAAGTCGAAGCTTAAAAAAAAGAAAAGAACTATACCCAATAAAGTTCTTAGACTTTTCTCGATACTTCCAAATTTCTAAAACTTCAAGCTTCTAATTCTTCAATGCTTGATGTATATCTCCTTTCTTGATTTTCTTCTTAAATTGAGTATGATAAGATTTTCCATTACTTAATTCCAAAACTTACTTTTCTTCCTATTAGACTTCCTGTGTAATATATGTATAAACTAATTTGCATATCATATGATAAGTTCAATATAATATTTAAAGATATAAATAAGGATGATTAATATATGTAAAATAAAACAAGTCATTACAAGCACATGCAATATTAACATATCATATATACTTGTGAATCATATAATAATATTCTTATTAAACATATCTATGAGATAGCACTTGGTACTAAATGACATAACATTTAACAAAAGGACATGAATAACTAGTGTAGCACTCATTTATCATAATAAAAAGATCACCATTATTGGACTTTTATATATATATATATATATATATATGTATATATAATTGTATCATTCTTCTTTCAGGATTAAAAGAAATATTTAAGGTAAGAAATTGAATAAACACTGATCCGTCTGGTGTCACTGTCAGCTAGGAAAAAAATAAAGATGAGAATCAAGTTTACAAATTTTAAATGGATTACAATACTTTAGGGCCTCCCACAGATTACGCAAAATCAAATTATCATTTTTTTAAATTAAAAATTTTGACTATAAAATTATAATATATTGATAAAATGATCTATAAATTATAATAATAATAATAATTTTTAAATAATATTCCATTCATGTAATTTTATTTTTTAATATATTATTTAGAGATGCACTTATATATATATGGAAGATCAAAAATATATAAATGAAATATTATTATTTAAGTACTAATATAATTATTTTTAAAATTTAAAGATCTTTTTGTTAGTATTTTATAATTTCATAAGTAAAATTATTAATTTTATCTTTTTTAGAACAAATTACATTTATCTTTTACAAAATTTAATATAATTACATAAATATTTTTATATTTTTATAAATATATATTAATATTCATTTTCTATATATACTCAATAACTCACTTTCATTTCTTTCAATTTTAAATATATATTTATCTCTATTGTTATAAAAGTAAGAAAAATAAATATATATTTATAAAAATAGGAAGGTATTAATTTAAATATCATAATTTGTCCTTTTCATTTTTTTCTAACTTTGTCCAGCTTTTTCGCATATGCCGACAGAATCTATGGTCCACTTTTCAATCACCGACTACTTTTGAAGACTTTTTGGTCAAAGTTTGCTTCCTAAGTCAATCCATTGACAGGTTGTTCGCTCTTTGTAATGTTAATGATACCGGGTCACCCGGTCATTTTCACTCTCTTCCGCCTTCTCCATTTCCAATCTTTTGTAACCCTATTTTTAATATACAAAGCCAAACAAATTTATCACAAATGAAATTCTAAAATGCTCCCTTCGTTTAAGTCACTAGCTTGTTTTCTTCCTTTTAACTCTTATTATTATATTATATTTTGGGTGCATATATCTTCAAATATTGAGAAAAATCTGTCAGTATTAATGAAATTATATAAATTCTTTTTAATTTAAAAATTTATTCAAATTTTTTAAAAAATAAAAATGATGCACTTTAATTTATATTTAATTTTTGTATGAGATAACCGAAAAAAAGATGATTACGAATTTCAAATCAAAAAATTTAAAGCATTGTAAATATTTTATTAAAAAATAAATTTTTATTAAATTCAAACAATATGTTGATAGAAAAGTTAAATTTAATGTAAATATAATATTTTAATTATTTTTTTATAGAATCTTTTCGATGGTTTTGAAAGTAAATGAAAAAATTTTAAAATTAGAAAATTCATGTAATTTCATTAAATCTCAAATCATATTATAACATATTTTTTAAAATTACATTTACCTCCCCTAAAATTTTGTCCAATTACACTTATATCTATCAATTTTTAAAAATATACATTAACATTTCTTTTTCCATATAGATTCACCCCCTTCTCCTTCTATTTAAACCTACATTCACCTCCCCTAATGTAAAAAAATAAGGGAGATGAATATCTATTTTTTAAAAAGAAATATATAAGTATAATTAGCTTAAATTATAATAGATATGAGTATAATTTATCTTTTTTTTAATATTCTATGGAAGAATTATGCTTAGTTTGAAATCAATTTTTTTAGAATTAATTTTATTTCATTTATAAATAAATTCTTTTGTTTAAAATATATTGAAAATATATGAAATTCTATTAAAAATAGAATTTAATGGTGTTATAATAAAGATGAATTATACCATATAACATGTGTTTTAAGTAAAATGAAATAAATTATAATAAAATTCTTAATAAATTTGATGGATTTCATAATGATACAAAGTTAATTAAAACAAGAATTATAAATGATATAAACTGAAATAAAATCCCTTTTAACTTAAATTAAAACACCTATTTAAAAAGGACATTAATTTGAAATGAAATTTTATTATTAATCATTCAAAATAAAGGGTTAATTTGTCAAAAGGTGGATTTGTATTCTTTCTTTTCCATTATATTTATTTGCCTGTGAGAGAGAGAGATAAGATTTTTTGTAAATCCTATTTTATATATAAAAAAAAAGATTATGAGCCCCCATACATAAATATTTTGTATTTATCTCTTTTTAATATAATAAAAAAATAATTAAAAAGAGGGAAAAAAAAAGAGAAGACATGAGGTCCGCAATTAGTGGAAGATGAACATTTACTTCTTTTGGACAGTATTACCCTCATCAAAAGTAACATTAATGATTTTATTAAATATAAATTTGTCATTTTCATATTTTTCAAATAAAAAAATCTATCCAAAACATATTTTCCTTCCTCTCAATTTCTCCCCATCCAAACAAAAAAAAAAAAGAAAAATATATTCACTTTTTTTTTATTTTCTTTCCTCTATTTTTTTTCCTTTTCATCCAAACATAGCGTAAATAAAAGTCACACGCATGGAAGATCGTGTGCAGTGATTATATACAAATTTTACATCTCTCTGTATATGCATGATTATCACATTTTAAAATTGTATATACAACTTTACCTTAATTTAACCAAAAAAAAAACCTAAGTAACATTCTTTAAGATTTAGACAAAGTTCTATGTTCGAAAAGCAAATGATTATAAATATAATACATATATTCATATATAATAACTTTCCATTACAGTTATAAGATATTTATTTTTGGCCATTGGATAAGATGATTGCCAAACTCAGAGAGTTATGCAAAGTTTGGATAAGAATTATGTTAGATTTGTTTTCCATATTGTGAAACTTTTCTAAGATTAGGGAGCACCGTCAGATTACACTACAGACAGTTTAAAATAGCTAGTCAATTACTGAGATCAGAAAAAACATCACAGTCTAGAACACAGGTCACATGATCTTACCAGTATCTGATCCTTAACCAATATCTAAAGATTTGTCCTTAGACCAAGCTTCCAGCTTTCCTCTGGTACCTTTGATCATTGTGCGTTTTGTGGTCACCGTGAGTAAATTTTGCTTGTTCACGATACATAATGTAATTATATTTATAATTTTTATTTTTAAAAATATATATTCTTTTTTATTTTTATAGAAAAAATAAATAGGATGTATAATAAAACAAAGATCAGTATATTTTTAAAAATAAAAAGTGACTAATCTCATAAAAGATAATTATAATCTATAAAATATGAGAATAATAAAATTGTAAAATGCAAATAATGTGGTGAGATTTTTACAATTACAGTATCATGTTTACTTATTTTATAATTATATATAATATTATCCTAATTAAAATGGTCATATCGGCCTAAAATAGAAAAGATGAATTTAATTAAGATTTTAAATTTCAGTAAGATTTTGTCCTGCGTGTAATTGCATAGGAAGTCGTGGCCCGTGATGTTGGGGAAAAATAACTGAGAAAACCATTGTGCGTATAAATAATACTGCTCCCTCACTGTCTGGCCATCAGATAACTCTAAAGCAGCTGTGAAAATGGGGTTGGGGAAGTTATTCTTCTTTTGTGGGTTGTTACTGATTTCATTGTTCATATCATCCACAAGGGCTGTGGAGCCGAAGGACTCAGCCCCTTGTGCTTTTCCAGCAATTTACAACTTCGGAGACTCAAATTCAGACACAGGAGGCATATCAGCAGCTTTTGAGCCAATCAGAAGCCCTTACGGTGAGGGATTCTTCCATAAACCTTCAGGAAGGGACAGTGATGGCCGTCTCATCATAGATTTTATAGGTAAGATAAGTAAAAATTAGCATCTTCTTCTCTATCTGTGTAAATTTTAACTCTGCTGCTTTTTTAGTTTAGAAGCAACAATAATGCAATTTTTTTTTCAAAAAAAAAAAAACTTAGATAGCACTTAAACTGGAAAATGCTACTTATGCAAGAATCTTTCACACACATTGTAGTTTTAATCATTGGATTGGGACGAAAATGGTGTGATAAAACGGTATTGTAAAGAGTGTCTGCAGGAGATCTTTGTCTATTTTGGGTCATTTCTTTTAACTCTGCTATTTACTTTGCAGCTGAGCAGCTAAAGTTGCCATACTTGAGTGCTTATTTGAACTCACTTGGAACAAATTACCGGCATGGAGCAAATTTTGCAACAGGAGGATCCACCATTAGAAGGGTGAATGAAACCATTTTTCAATATGGGATTAGCCCATTTTCGCTTGATATCCAAATTATTCAGTTCGAACAGTTCAAGGCACGCACCAATGAGCTCTACCGACAAGGTGAACTCCTCATACTGCAATTCAATACATTGTAATTGTTCTTAAAGTTTGAATCTTAATAGGCATTGTAGTCACTAATAGTGTGTGTTTCTTAAATGTTAGCCAAGAACCCTTTTGAAAGAAGCAAGCTTCCAGTCCCAGGGGAGTTTTCCAAGGCTCTCTACACATTT
>JANHAO010006055.1:0-22390 GCA_026873985.1 Saraca asoca | reverse complement strand
TAAATGAAGTAATATAGGATTTGTTTCATGAAATAGGGGTGCCTCAGTTTGGAATCAGAATGCCTTTTGTTTTTCTTCTTTTCATCTGGGCTTATTTCTTGTCTTTGTGATCTTACGAGAAACTTATTTATCTTCTACTACTTAGTGCAATTAAGTGTTGAGTTGAATTATTGTTTTCGAACTAGGTTTATTGCATAATTGATGTTGCTTTCTTTCTGACAATTTTGTCCTTTGTTTTATTTTTTTGCATACTATTTTAATTTTAATGTTGCACTACACTCTAGTCATGCCTTGTTCATAGATTGAATTTGTGCTTTCGCATGCTATTTTTTGTATTTCTACATACTACAAGTTGCAAAGAAATTCCTTAATTCTATTGCTATGAACTTTGTTTCTTCAGTATTATAATGAATTATTTCTCATTTGGCAATTTCTATCTCCAGGGTCTTCATGTGATTTTATGTGACTGTGTTGGCAGTGTTGTGGCTATTGTCCATTTTGAGGTTGGGGGAACTTAGTTCTTGATTATTGGTACTTGAGGTATCCATGTGTTCTTGATTATGGCAAACTGACTCCTCTCTATTGTGCTTGGCTTTCATCATATATACATTGCCTGGTTATGGAATAGAGTATTTAGGCTTTCACAAGGACTCTTCTCTTTGGGTTCCATGTTTTTCTATTTCCTATTTTTGTATTGTTGTGGAATGGAAATTTCATGTTTTTTGTTGAAATGCCCAGATGAAGATTCAAATCCTATACAAGTTATGGATACAATGCTAGTACAATTGTTTGGAAAATTTGAAAAATTGTACGATTTCACAGCTGAATCTTTGTTTTATTTTTCTTTCCTTCCCTTAATTGCTAAAGTTCTTGAACCAAGGCAAAAATGTTGTAATTGCTGTCACTCTATTTGTTGGAATGTCTAGCTTGGAGATTTGTTCCAGCCTGATATGAGACACTACTCACCTTTATCACAATTTAATTTGATTCTTTTTCTTTGGAAATAAATTTTGTTAATTTTCTTCTGCTTTGAAAATTATATACAGGTTTCTTTTGAGAGATTACTAGAGCCATCCCAGTTAGCCTCAGGAGGGTCATCTGTGGACGAGTCCCTATTATTTTTCTAGGCTACTGTGGGAAAAATAAGAAGGGCAGGGCATTTGGTTTTGGATCAGAGGTGGCCCACTATGCATCCTTGGGTCCTGGGTCCGCGTTTGGGTCACAGACATCTGCCATCCAGCGTGACTCTCGATCAACCCTCAATTGTAGGATTATATCAAATAGCTAGAGACCCAGGTGTTGCAGTCTCAACAAGCTGTCTTTCTTGTCATGTATGAGTTGACTGCACTTAAGCTGTAATTCAGTTCCATCACTGGCCAACTTCCTTCCGTACCCCCGCATTCCTATCAGACTTGCTCGGTTCTAGCCCTTACCATTGATGAGGATGAGGAGCAATTGGCAGATGACACTCACGACGCCTTAAGGGATGAGTGATTTAGATCTTTTGCATTATTACCTTTAGGATTTTCTCTTGTATTAGATATTACTTGTTGATACTATTGACATTGTTACATTTAGATTTTTTATATTATTTATTTTATGGATTTTCTCTCATTGGATATTACTTGTTGTTCACTATGATTTTTTTTGTTCCTTGTGCTATTTTATTGAATTGGGTAGTATATAAAACAAAAAAGTGATTGGGATTTTTTTTTTATTTCCAACGGAACTTCCAACAGACACTAACCCATAGGAACATTTTTTAAACTATTAAAAAATTTAAAAAATAAAATAATTTCATATTTCAACGGATATTCCAATGAACGGAATCTGTGGGAATATGATTCCAATGGACTTACCCATTAGAATATCCCTTGGAGTGGATAAAAATAAATAAAACAAAAAAAAATAAATTACTATTCCAATGGATTTTCCAACAGACTATGTCTGTTGGAATTGTATTCTGACGGACATATTCGTTGGAAAATCTGTTGAAAGAACTCATTAGACAAATTTTATGAATAGATATTCCAATGGACATTGTCCATTGGAATTTCCTTTGGAGTGAGAAATCTATTGAAATGAGACGTTGGAATTGGCCATTCCAACAAGCGGTATTCCAACGGACCAATATCCATTGGAATTTCCATTGGAAGTTAGAATGGCCAATTCCAACAGAATTTGGTGAAATTGTCCGTTGGAATTTCCTGAAATTCTTGTAATACTTCTTCTACACCCTGTGGGAAAAACATCTAGAATTAGACTTTTCCTTTTTCGATGAGGGGGCTCTCAAGGACGTGGAGCACTTCAAAAGGAGGGCTGTCAAGGCCAAGTCTTCCAGAAAGGGTGCAGGGTCTGTGGTTGAGGCTCCTTCTACCAAGAGTGCTCCCCAAGGAGAAAGCGGCTTGCATGTTGTGGAAGTCATTAGTGACCAGGTAGCGGATGCCCTTGAAACTCTTCCTGCTGACCCTTTACCTCATGAAGGTCTAACTCCTAAAGTTCCAGCTCCTTAGGACATAACTTTTTGTAATTTTGTATTTTTGAAATAAATCTTCAGACTTTGTATAAATTAACTTTGTAATAACACTAAATGAATTTTCATTTATTTTCCTTGGCTTCCCTACTTGAACACATGATACTCAATAAATTTGTGCAAGGATGAGTATTCAATGGATTGCTTCAATTAATACTCCTTATATAATACATCACTTGCTTCTTATGCAAGTCTTTATTAAGACTTTTATTCAAAAATGAATACAAATATAAACAATTCAAAGAATTACTAGAATATTTACACTTATTTCTAAATAATCTTTTATAAACAAGAGGGGCTTTTATTGATAATAATGGCGAAGGTGTTTAACATTCCAAGCTTGAGGGTACTTTATCCCATGCATGTCTACTAAATGATAAGCTCTGTGGCCAATAACTTTATTGACGAGGTATGGGCCCTCCCAGTTTGGCCCTAGGGTCCCCTCGCTGGCTTTGTGAGGGCCAGGAAGGATAAGATGTAGAATAAGATTACCAAGTTTATAGCTTTGAGCTTGAACCTATTGGTTGTAATATCTTGCGACCTGTTGTTGGTAGGTCGTGACCCTAAGGTGAGCTTTCTCCTTTGTTTCTTCTATGAGATCTAGATTCACAGCGAGCTATTAGTCGTTATGCTCTAGATCAAAGGTAATCCTCCATTGTGATGCCACCTTAAGTTCTGCTAGGATCATTGCCTCGCATTCGTATACCATCAAGAAGGAGGTCTCTCCTATGGCATTACAAGGTGTGGTCCCATAGGCACAGAGCACCTTCAGTAGCTTATCTACCCATACCCCCTTCTTGGCCTCCAATCTTTTTTTCAAAATCTATTTGATGATTTTGTTAATGGCTTCAACTTGCTCGTTGGCCTGGGAATGGTCTACGGCCGAGAAACTCTTCATAATTTTGAGATCATCATAGAAATTGAGGAACTACTTGCTATTAGACCGAGTCCCATTATCAGTTATTATTTTGTTGGGGGACTCTAAATCTACAAATGATATTATTCCATACAATTTTTTCTATCTTTGTAAAAGAGATTTCTGTGAGCTCTTTTGCCTTTGCCCACTTGGTAAAGTAATCTACAGCTACCACTGCATGCTTGCAATTTTCGTGGGCTGTAGGAAGTGGTCCTATTAGGTCTATGCCCCAGATTGCCAATAGCCACAGACTAACCATCTGTTGTAAGTAGGTTAGCGGGGCTTGCAGGATCTTCATGAATCTTTGACATTTGTTGCACCTCCTAATGAGTTTAATCACATCCTGTTTCATCATGGGCCAGTAGAATCCTTACCGGAGAGCTTTTTGAGATAAGGACAGCCCCTGGCGTGGTTTGCACAATGGTTGACATGGATTTCCTCCAGGACGGTATCACAATCAAGGCTATCAATGCATCTTAAAAGTGGGGTTAAGAACCCTCTTTTATATAGTACATCGTCATAGATGCAATATCTGGCCGCCCAAGCTCACAATCTTCAGGCCTCAAGCTTACCTTTTGGTAGTTTGCCACTTTACAGATAGTCTAGGATTGGGTTCATCTAAGAACTTGTCATCTCAGTGATTGTGATCAACACATCTTTTTGTTCTATGCTCAGGGACGAGAGGAATTCTTCTAGGATCGCTCCTAGGAAGTCAGCATCTTTGGTTGTGGCTAGGCGAGTTAAGGCATTAGCATGTGCATTTTGGGCTCACAGAATTTGGTTGACCTCATAATGTTGAAACATCCTTAGCAATTCCTAGACTTTCTATAAGTAGGTAGTCATCTTTGATACTTGAGCTTGGTACTCTCCTCACACATGGCAGACAACAAGCTGTGAATCACTAAAAATCTTTAGCCTTTCAGCTCGTACCTTTTTGGCTAGTCAGAGTCTAGCTAACAAGGCTTCATACTCAGCTTTATTATTCGTGGCCTGAAAGTTGAACCTTAGCGCGCAGAGGACTTTGTGCTTTTTTGGACTGATGAGGAGCACCCCTACCCTGGCTTTCTATTCACTCGATGACTTGTCAACTTATAGTTCCTAACTTAGAGCTTCTGATGTCTCCATTTCTTCCTGCATGGGTTTGGTGAATTCTATTATGAAGTTTGCTAGAGCTTGCCTTTTAATCGTCGGTCTAGGCTTATATTCAATTTCAAATTGAGCTAGCTTGATTGCTCATTTGAGGAGATGTCTTGAGACATCTGTCTTTTGTAGGGCTTGTCTAAATGGGAATTGTGTCAGCACTTCTATATTGTGTGCTTGGAAATAGGGTCGTAGCTTTCTCGAGCCAATTACCAGGTAGTAGGCAAGTTTCTCCATAGGTGAACACCTTGTTTTCGCATCCAATAATCTTTTGCTCACATAGTAAATGGGAAATTGAGGCCTGCCTTCTTCTCACATTAGAGCCGCGCTGAAGGCGTATTGGGATACTCCTAAGTAGACAATTAACTTTTTGCCCTCTTTGGGTTTTGATAGAAGAGAAGCTTGCCCAAGATATTATTTGAGCTATTGGAAGGCAATTTCGCATTGCTACATCCATTTGAACCTTTTTGCCTTCTTTAAGACATCGAAGAAAGGGACACATTTGTCTATTGCCTTAGAGATGAACCTGCTTAGCGCTGTAACTTGGCCGTTCAAACTCTAGACATCTTTAAGCCCAATAAGGGATCTTATGTCAATGAGGGCTTTAATTTTCTTAGGGTTTGCCTCAATCCCTCTACTATTTACCATGAAGCTGAGAAACTTTCTAGAGGTAACCCTAAACACACATTTGTGCAGATTCAGCTTCATTTGGTACTTTCTCAGGATTTGAAACATTTCCCCCAGGTTGTGAACATGGTTAGCAACTTACTCAGACTTATCGACATGTGATCCACGTACACCTCCATTGTTTTCCCAATTTGATCCTTGAACATCATGTTCACCAACCGTTGATAAGTTGCCTCAGCATT
Organism: Saraca asoca; assembly: GCA_026873985.1. Classification (NCBI taxonomy): domain Eukaryota; kingdom Viridiplantae; phylum Streptophyta; class Magnoliopsida; order Fabales; family Fabaceae; genus Saraca; species Saraca asoca. The sequence goes on along the minus strand of JANHAO010006055.1, from coordinate 16,932 downwards.
CTTTAGCCCAAAGGGTATCATTTTGTAGAAATACAATCTATGGTTAGTGATGAACGAGGTGTGCTCTTCGTCCTGTGGGGCCATGGGAATCTAGTTATATCCTAAGTAAGCATCCATGAAGCTTAGGAGTTCATGTCCTACCATTGCATCCACAAGTTGATTAATCCTCGACAAGGGGAAGCTGTCCTTTGGGCATGCCTTATTGAGGTTAGTAAAGTTAATGCACGTTCTTCACTTCCCATTTTTCTTCTTTACAAGAATAGGATTGGTTACCCAAGTAGGATAGTGCACTTCCTGGATAAACTTATTTGCTAAGAGTTTATCCACCTTTTTCTTTAACACCTTGTACCATTTGGCGATCATTGGCCTTGGCTTCTGGTGAACAGGTTTATGTAGAGGATCAACATTTAATCTATATGACATAACTTTTAGGTCGATCCCAACCATGTCTTCATGGTTTCAGGTGAAGACATCACAATTTGCATTAAGAAATTCTGTTAGCTCCATCTTTACACCTGGAGAAAGATTCTTTCCTAATTTACGGCATCTTTTAGAGTCTACCTCATTCACTCGACCTTTCTCGAGTTCTTCCATGGGACTCATCATTCTTTCACCATCTACTTCATAAGGGTCCAATTCATAGCTCATGCTAGTTAAGCTCATGGGTCACGACTTTTCCCTAGAGACCACATCAATCTTCCTTCCCCTCCCCCCATTTCGACCGCATCTCTATAGTATTGTCGAGCCACTTCTTACTTTCCTCAAATGCGTTTAACTCTATTTAGGGTTAGGAACTTGATAATGAGTGTTTTGGGCAATATGACTATGTCTAGATCATTCATCACTGGTCACCCTAACACCATATTATATGCTGATGGAGAGTCAATGATCAAAATATCAGCTAAGGTAGTGGCTTGGTAGCCTAAATCTCCAAGGGGTATAGGGAGCTTGATCTACTCCATTGGGACTATTGCATCTCCTGTGAAGCTAAAAAGAGGTTTTGGGGAAGGCTTGAGCTGGTTGGGGTTTATGCCTATCTAGTCAAAGCACTGTCGGTACATCACATTTACTAAACTGCCTATGTCCACCATAATTCTCTGCACCTTAGCATTACTGATTCTAGCTTGGATGACTATGACATCATTATGCAGAGAATGTATTCCCCGAGTGCCTTCGCTTCTAAAAGTGATGCAACCGGAGCTCGTTTTGGCTTTCTTTGCTGGGCCTCTAGCTTTGTCACACTTTGCAAGTAGGACGTGCCTCACCTCCCACACATACTGCTCATGGGACCTTTTTGAAGTTTCAACGATATGTGGTCCATCGTAAATAGTGAATATGGTCATCATCGAGTTCACTATCTCAAGGGTCATACCACATAATCTTTCAAGTGACCTCCCCTAATGAGGTCCTCAATAGCATCCTTGAGCGACTAGCAATCTGAAGTGTTATGCTCGACTTCATTGTGATAGGCGCAAAATCTATTCTTTCTCTTTGTTGAAGGGGAGCATTTAAGGGCCTGGGCCTCCCGAAGTTCTTATTGTCCCTCTCTGTTGCAAAAATTCTTTCTAAGGTGTCTGATAAAATGCTGTAACTGTCATAGTGACCCTGGCATGGTGGTCGCTCACCCCTGGCCTTCTTCGCAACCTGGCCATCGAAACCTCCTTTCTGATTGTCTTTGTTGCTTCTGCCATTATTCCTCTTCTTGCCTCAATTAGACCCACCTACCTTATCCTTCTAATTAGGCTTCTTCGGGCAAAAGTCTCCTCCCACCTTATTTCTATGGTAGCTCAGTCAAAGAACTTGCCTAAGTTTTTTATCGGAGACTTGTATATGCTCTCATAGAGCCTGCCGTCCTTTTGGAGCCCAACCAAGATGGCTATAAGGATGCTTTCATATGAAGGATTCTTGACATTGCAGATTTCACGTTGAAACTGAGTAATGTAATCCTTCAGCGATTCATCTCTTTGTTGAAAGATTGTCATAAAGTGGCAGGACGATGTGAGCTACCTTTTCAACGCCTTATATTGGTTAAGGAATTTTGGTTGGCATTCCTCCTAGCTATGAATGCTATGGGCAAGAAGACTATGGAGCCATGTCCTGGGTATTTCCCTAAGTGTTACAGGGAAGATGTGGCATTTGACCAGCGAGTTTGAACTCTAGAGGTCCATTTGGACATTAAAAGCATTCAAATGGTTGTAAGGGTCAACATCCCCATTATAAAGCAGGATGTTAGGGACTTTGAATCTTCGGGGAAGGGGTTCTGTCTCGATCTCCCAGGTGAACAACATCCATTCCTACTAATTGCCTTAGCTTTTCTGAGACTCGGGTCTTTTTTCTAGCTCTTTCACCCTCTAGAATAGCTCATCAATCGTTAGGTCCTAAGTCTCAGACCGTCGGTTGGTGGTGCGATGACTTCAATTGTCTTTTTGATCGCAAGAGTGGCAATCTAGGGTTTTGCACTTTCTGTTATGCCCTCTTCCTAATGAACGATGATCTGATCTGTGCCCTCAATCAATCCCACTAGAATTTCTTTCTCATTGTGAGCTCTGAGGTTGTTGATAGTCTTCTTCATCATCCTTATAGACTCGACGAACTTCTGATCTTAACCTTGAGTTGGATGAGTGGATAGAACCAGATCATTGATGATTTTCTCTGACAACTTTCTTTTGTTAGGCCTCGAGGTGCTAAGGTCCTTGTTTAGGCATAGCATCCTCAATTTGCCTTTGTACACCCTAGGCTTACACTTGAGCCAATGCTCTCACCGCATTGGCCAACTTTCTCACAGTGTTTTCAAGCATTTCCTAGCACTTGAACAATACTTGAGCTCCATTAGTGTCAAGGGCAATAGGTTGATGGGGAGTAAAAGATGCTATACCAATGGCAACACCCATTGTTAGGGGGTAAGAGGTGCCTGCCACAAGGAAGACCGAGCCTCTAGTTGGTAATGTCTCTTTTTGTTATTGTATGTGACTGTCAGGTTGGCCAGCGATAGCACTAGAGCTTCAATGGTTCTTCCTCTCGCCATTGTACTAGATAGTAGCCCAAAGAAAGAGAGAACATAGTTAGGGGCTCTCTTTCTAGGGCAAAATGTTAATAATAAAATTTAGATTAGTGAACCTAAATCTTAGTCAACCTGAACAGTTTTTCGGCACCACAGACTACAAGATGATGATACCAACTATAATAGGAAAAAGAATGAAAAGGAGGAAGAACAAAGAATGCATAAGCTTTTATCGTGGTTCGACTAAAGCCAGTTTTTCCCCTATGTCCATGATAGATTATATTAGCTTGGTATGGTGGTTTCTTTATGTAATGTGATAAAGTTACAATATCAGTGCTTTCTCACTTTACAAGTGCTCTCTCACTGTTCCGGCAGAGTGTCTGCATGCAATTATTCTTACTTAGCTACAATGATATATCCTTTCCTTATTTATAGAAGCTATGAGGTTTACAAATGTAATTTGATAAATAGAAAATTGATTATTTTTATTGTTGTAGGCAATAAATGCTTAACGGGTAATAAATGCTTGGCATTTCAGTGTCAGATTTTGGAGACTAATCTGTCGATTTTAGGGGCTGACTTATCAGTTAGAAGAATGTGCCTTTGGATGCTGACTAGACCCTGGTGTTCCATACATAATCCTTAAGATAGCTTGTTGGGCAGGCTGAGCTCACGTTTGATAATTTGCTGGCTGTGTTGGTGGATCTAGCAATCTCCAAATAGGTTTCCTGAAAAATGATTAGGGCAACATGCTTCGCTTGGCGAGATGGAGTTCATGCTCGATGAGCTAGGACTTGGTCTCATTTCGTGTCCCAAGCTCGCAACTAGTGAGCTGACGTCTCCATTGTACGACCTCCGATGTTGGGTGATTTGGGCTCCTTCTGGTTGGACTCAGCCTTTTGTTAGGCTTTAGCCAGCCCATTTTGCACTATCCAAAAAATACCCATAACACTAACCAAGTTATGATCCCTGAATAATGAGGTAGGATGGTAGGGGAAGCACTTTCAAAAGAAAAGTGGGCTCAAGCATTTCACAATGAGTGATGCATTGGATATATGACAACTAACCTAAGAGAGATGGTAAATGGTGTTCTCAAAGGAGTATGAAATTTTCCCATTACTGCACTGGTGTAAAGTACCTTCCATCGATTGATGACATACTTTGTATTATGAGGTTAAGAAGCCAAGGAGAGGATTATGACTGGGCATAAATATTCAAATGACTTTATAGTTGCTCTTCAGAAAAATATCAAAAGGCTAATGCTTTCTCAGTGTGTACTTATGACAGGATTAATGGAATATTTCAAGTAGAGATAAAATTTAATGCACGTACCAACAAAAGAGGTAACACATAGATTGTTAACCTTAGTCAAAGGACATGCAGTTGCAAAAATTTTCAACACTTAAGCATTGTCATTGTAATGTGATTTCTTCTACTGTAAGTATTTTAATGCCGAATTTCATTGATTACAATGCACATATCTTTTCACATATGTATTTTAATAGTTATAATAATGTTTCTAAAAAACTGTGATATTTTAATTTGAAGTGTAAGATGACCAAACAGTCCAAGGGAACCCATGTCCAGATGTCATGTACTAATGAGGGTGAGAAGTCAACCAATAATGAAGCCAGTAACTTTGAACCGAAAAAGCCTTTTGACATATTGCATTATTTGAGATTGGATAAGCCTTACTATGTTGTGTTGAAGGGCGGGAAGTGTGGTGTATTTGACTACTTGACGGAGTTATGATGCCAAATTCATAACATAAATGGTTTTATCTATAAGTCTTTTCACATGCTTGAGGAAGTGGAGAGATTTTAAATGTTTTATCCACCACACTGGGACCTAACCTTGTCATGGCCTTGATGCATGAAGAAATGTATTTCCTTAAAGTCTACATTTGTATATGCCTATTACTATAATGCAATGTGTCATTGGAACATTTTATTACTAAAGATGTACTTTAAGTCTACATTAGGATATACATGTTATTGTTAGGTAATGTGTCATTGGAACATTTTATAACAAATGATGTACTTTAAATCTGCATTCAAATGTATGTTATATACTAGTTATTATGTATAAATTTATATTAAAACTACTTTTTCAAGACATATATAATTAAGCAATGTAGTCATAATAGATCACAACATAAATGTCTAGAATAACATAACACTAAACAACAACATTTATAATACAAATGTATGGTGTAATATAACACCATACAATAACATTCATACTAGTTTGAATCATAGTTGTATTCATGCTCCTGTTGTCAATGTTGAGGTGGATGTTGGTGTTGCCTCACATCTCCGATCACATATCTACTTGTGTTGTAACAAACTCTTGCACCATGAGCTCAATGACTTGGCTATAATTGAGTTAAATATGGAGGGTCAGGCAATGCCTCAATCACTGTTACATATGCATATGTTGAAGATAGAGTTATAGGTTGCACAACAAATTCAATATTATGCAGTGAAGGGGAAAAGCTTGACCAACCAAAAAACATGTCCAAGCTTCCTGCTGGTCATCAAAACAATGGTGTTTGTGGTAACCTCTGGAAAAGCACGTTCATGAAAGGCTCTTATTGGCCATGGGTAGATGACATCGTGCCATATAATGCTTTCCACCATATATATATGGTGATGATGAAAGAGGTTATGGTATGTACAATGGGCCTACCTTATTAATGACATCGCATCATATGCATATTCTCCTCTGTACGTATACGATGATGAAGAAGGAGCCTATGGTGTATATGACATGCCCGCCTCATCATGTGCCTGAGTAGGTGTTATGTTTAATGGTCCCACATCGCTTGCACATTCCTCATTTCACCAACGTCTTGTTAGGGCATGTCTACATGCAACAATTGGTTTGACATGAACTATTGGCCTTTAAACATTAGACAATGGAGATTTGTCTAACCCTAGACCATAATCTACTCTTAACATTGATAAGGGCCATATGTTGCAAATCCATTCCAAGGTTAGCTTGTTATAAAAATAAAAGAAGAAAATTATTAACTGCTATTTCTCAATTCAATCTATATAATTAGTTTTAAACATGCAAAATCATACCATTGAATTGTCCATTGCACTGTCTGAACTAATCTAATGTCTTGTCACCATTCTATACCATCTCATGTACTCGTTGTTGTAGTGTAGTGGTCCTGATGCTAGCACTCTATGTGGGATTCGTTGTCTTTGGTTGTTCTAAAGTTGAATCCATCATTCATATGCAGTGACCTAGTCCCAAGATTCTTTACCTTGTAATATATACTCATGCAGAGTGTCATCCACATCTAAGCTATGTGATATAGATTGTTAAAAACCAAATTGCCTCATGACTTTGTTTGCACTATGCCATTCAACAATGTGGAAACATATTAAAGGCACTTGCAAATACCAGATCTCCTATCCTATTGTATAGTACTATGGCATTGTTGCCAAAATATCACTCCTATAAGGTTCTCAAATAGCCTATCACCATAACTCATAATCAAAATAAATGCCACAAATAAAAATTTAAATTCATGCAATAAATTACAATGACAAAATAAGGTCAATTAATCATATTTGGTTCGACTTTAAACTATCTAATGAAGCTTTAAATGTAAATATATGGCTTGGAGTTACTATTGTGTCTTGAGCATCATGCCATTTAAAAGTTAAAGGCATTAGCTTTTGTTGGTCAGCATCCAACTAAACTTTCTTAACTGGCGTAATGCTTGGGAATTTATCCCAAGCCTATATTTGGACTAGCAATATGCATCTAAAAAATTCATTCCACTCTACCTTTGATGCCTTACACAACTTTCTATAAGTCAATAACAGGACAACAAACCCCAAACTATATCTCCCTGCATCTTGCAAAATTAGTTAGCAAGAGCAAAAACATCAAATTCATATAGTGGGTTGACTTGTTTGTCACGACCCATGTCCTTAGCTATGATCGATGTAAATATCAATCCTTAATTGATATCACCAACTTTTAACCCATATCCATTATCCATTTTTACTCATACTTGTGTTAATAATTTTTCTAATCATATTCGTTTAAATTCAATTGATTAAACAAAGAATCATAAACTTATAGGAAAAAGGGAGACACCTTGAAATATAAACATATTTTATAATGTACAAGGGCATTGTCCAACAGGCATATGCCCCTTTTAAAACATCACTTCATAATGTTGCTACATGTTCCCAAAAGTTCTACATTAACTACTAACCAAGTTAGAGGAAAACCCTACTTCACCCTTTATATCCCTTTAAGGGCAAGCAACTAAAAAGTTAGATTAACCTATGTCTTATCATGAAACCAAACATAGGTTAAACTAACTAAGCCCTTGGAGTATCCTATGGCTATTCTATTTAAATTTTTCAGAAAGGTTAGCAAAATATTTATAGATGGATAGTTAAACCCTAATGGTCAAACCACCTTATGGCCATCATTAAGAGGACATTTAGGGGCTGCAATGGAATAATTTCCACCTCTTGTAACACCCTATAGCTAACTAGATTTAAAATGACAATACAATGTATCTTAATATGATATTCTCCTAGAGGACTCTCAATAGTAGTGGTGGAAACATTAGTGATGATCGTCATTAGATCATTATTCATTCTTACTTTTTGGAGAAGGAATGACCACAATTTGTTAAGAATTTGAAAAATAGTCTATAGAAGAGTGAGTCTGGGGCTCAGTGAAATTAATCCATACTTAACTTATAAATTTCTTAATAATATCAATGCATATGAAAATCACAGCTCAATATTCATATTTCATATCATGCCATATAATTCAAGTTATAAGTCATGGCCTCAAGCCATCATCATCCATCATTACTTGTCAAATCACTTATATCTCAATCGATATTTTCAAAATAACAATCAAGTAAAGCAAAATAAATAACAACAATCAAGATTGTCCTTGTTATTCTTTTCCAACCTTATCCCACACAAACCCAGTTTTATCCCTCTAGGTTCTACCTTATCCCTTGTGCCATAATAGAAGGCATAGATCAGGGATCTAGTTCATTTTCCCCCATCTCATCTCATCATCATCATTCATAGTCTCATATTTCATAAAGAAATTTCAAGCTTTCATACAAAACCATATTTTATTACACAGTTCACAAATACATTACCATCATAAACACATACTCTTGTAACCTTATCGAGATCACTATTCAAATGGTTACTGTAACATTAATGTATAGACATTTAGTAGATTAATTGTTATTAGCATATGAGTTACACATTTAGGACTTACTAACAATCATATTGAAAAATAGCTAGGAGCTATATGAAGTTAGATAAAAAACAAGGAGGGTTGCCCTCTAGAGAAATGAATTGTGTTGTAAGAGTGTATAAAAATTTGGAAGTGTGATCAGAATCATGAGTATGATAGCTATTGAACTACAAGTTAAATTGCGAGAGGCAAATAAGGAGGGTTCAATTTGACTCATAAGGATTGAATACAAAATATGAGTATGATTGTACAAAACTATAGACTTTCAGGAAGCTACAATATAAATGCGATTATAATTATGATTGGAATCGTAAAACATGGTAACAGACGTTTGATTCGAATCACAGGAATTTAGTTAAGGTTCCAATTCGAATTGTAAAATACAATACAGCTCAATTTCCATGAGTATGATTGTGAGTTTAGTGTAAAATGGTGTGCTTTGACTCATGAACTCTAGTTTACAAAAGACCAGTAGACAAAACAAGGGAAAATTTGTCTAGTTTGCACTAAATCTTATAGGTTCAACATATCATTGTTTTAAAAGTTTAAACAATAATTAATTCTAGCTTTTTCAAATATTACACCAAATTTATATACTAAACAATTACAAATACCCATTTTCTTCAACTTACACCAACATTTAGTGGATCACGATCAAATATTCATGTTCATAATCACAAGAAAGGTAAGAATCACTCACCTTAAATGTTGAAAACAAGAAATCAAACTAATTTAACACAAGTCTTCAACACTTTCATGAATAAGGAAGAAGTGTATATTGGCTTTTCAGATTTTCAAAGTTTTTCTCTCATCAACTAATCATATGTTATTAGATTATGGTTTTATTCCATAGAATCAAGTTAGAAATAAAAGATTCAAGCTCTAAAAACATCAAAAAATCATTTGCATTCATGGGTTGAATAGTAATATGAATAGAGGCTTTTGGAATAAAAAATTTATAACTCAGATTATACTTAGAGAATCAATAAGATTTTGATACTGTTATGGGTATTTTCTGGAAGGTATGGTTTAGGCCGGTCGAAGTCCAGTAAGAGGCATAGCCAGCTAAGTGGAGGCCCAAATTGGAGATCGAAGTCACTCAATAAGGATACCAAGCTATTGAGTGTGAGCTAAAGGCATTAAACAATGTCATAGCAGGGAGCACAGCTCGTTGAGAAGGCCTTCAACCCATCAACGAGAAGACTATCACTCCAACCATTCTCGAGGAGAACGATCGAGTGAGTACAGCGAGGTCAGCCAAAGCCTCCAGCTCGTCCACCAACACAATGCCAAGTCACAATGTTAGCAAGCTGGACGCTTGTATAGGGTTAAGTCAGCAATTAAAGACACTCATTTCTAATTGACAGCTCAGCCTCCAAACTGACACCTCAATCTTCCAAAAGTCTGACAATGATTTGCTTAATATTAATTATCTAACGCCAAGCACTAAATGCCTGGAGTGACAGAAATATCATTTTGCTACTTGTAAAATTACATTTGTAACCTTTCCCCCTCTATCAATAGGAAAGGGTGGTCATTGTAAAAAGAGAGGAAAAAAATTTGCATGCAAAAACTCTACCGGAATACAAAAAGAGCATTGTACACTGTGAGAGAGGATTGCCATTATATTCAAACAGAGAAAAATAACCGTTAGTTGAAAATCAAAATCAGCGTGAACGTAGGGGCCAACTTGGCTTTAGGCTTTAATCGAATCACGATAAAACTCCTAATGTTTGCTGTCTTTCTTCTCTTTTAGTATCCTTCTTTTCTGCTTTCTTCCTTACTCAACTTGCAAATTGGGGTGATATTGGACACAAACCTGTTGATCGGATTTTGGTGTTAATAGATACCAAATTGAAGAGGAAGAAGAGAGAAATCAGCAATAAAAATATAAAAAATTAATGTAAGGATTGAATGCTTACTTGAAGAGAGAGAGAGAGAGAGAGAGAGAGAGAGAGAGAGAGAGAGAGAGATTACTTGACAAAGATGAAGTGTTGCATGGATGCAACCAGGAATGGCCAGAAAAAAGGAAAGGGAACTAACCCTATTAAGGGCAAAATAGAAAAGTTTATGTCAATTTGACCTTTACTTCAAGTTGAAAAAATTTTCTTTAAAATTTTTTCCTATTTCCTGAACTTTGAGTCCAAATTTAACATACTCTCGAACCGCTAGTGGCCATGAAATTTTAACATAAATTAATTAATTTAATTATTTTTATAATGACTATAATTTTATGCTCGCTAGGTACTTGTAACCCTCGTTTCAAACTTTCTAAAGTTTTTTAGGGAATTAAGTCTCAAAAACTTAAATTTTATTCTATAAGCATTCAAAGTAGAAAATTCAATCTTCTAAAGATTCCTAAAATTTATATGATTTATTTCTGGAGACTTTGTAACTTAAAATTTACTATTTTAAAACTCTCATAGTTTCCTAATTTGCCCTTTTTGGGTTTCTCCGAAAAGCTATTTTATTACCAAAATTAATTTTGAAAAACTTAGGGTATCACATTATTATTACATGATATTGCACCTAACAGTCTCAATATGTAGACATGTGTATATTATTATACACTTTCCTCATTAGCATTATTTGGGAGAGCATCAAAGCGTTCTTGTGATCATATTAAGCTAAGCTTTTAGCTATAGATGAAATGACATTCATTTGGTGGAACATTGCCCAATAATATCTAACACACTCCATGCCATGGCATTTGAGTCACGCCAATCATTGCTTCACCATCCACAAGGAGTTCTAATTAGACTTCTACATCTTGCAACGTGATTATCATTCTTCATATAATGTGTGAAACGTATATGTCTCCAGTTGCAATCTCCTAACAAGTGCACTGATTAAGGTCTAGTTATCATTTATATGTCTAATTTTTGAAACACCATAGAATTTTGATGGTTGAAGATAGGGATTTATTCATGAGTGAGGGGTGAAATGTGACCTAAGCCTTTAACGTGAAGCATATGATCGGCCAATATGTAAATTTTTTTTTGAAGTAAGTGTTTAATATAACAAACAAATTGAACAATTTATTGAAAAGATAAACTTTCATTCATATTATTAACCTTGTCCCATCACCATATTACTTCTAAAATATGCTGGTGTTGTAATTGGAGCAACGAGCCATCTCTTTAACCGGGATTAGGTGATGATTACATCTATCCAATATTCTAAGAATAACAATCCTCCTATGATTATCAAAATGAATGATATTAAACATAGGTATCACTAATTATTTTATTAAATCAAATAAAAATTGATAATAAATAATTAATTACAATTACAAATTAATGTAACAAATTGTTAGCACCAAAGCAACAACGTCAAACATATTAGATACTAAAAAATCAAGTAAGTAATTCATTTAATTTTTTACATTATCTACAATTAAAATTTATATTTTTTACTTGATAAAAAATTGAAAACTACTGCAACAAATATTAATATATGAATTACTAAAAATTTTTATTGTATGAAATACTAAAATTTTTTTTAAAAATTGAATGTATCATATTTACCCTCCTTAGAAATATATATATATATATATATATATTTGACTTTAAGTACTAAGGCTTGAAATATATAATCAAATAGAAGAAAAAAATTCCAAGAAAATTATACTACAATTCATCATACATACTATAAAATAAAATTCTTATATGAATAAAAAAACTCATCATAGATACTAGAAAAATAAAATTCTACCATAAATTAAAAATTTAAATACTATAATTCTAATAAGACAAGCCTTACTAACTATTTAAACTTAAATAAGTAAATCCTCATATGCATAACAAATTCATCATACATACTAAATAAATAAAATTCTACAATGAATAAAAAATTTAAATATTTCAATTCTAATAAAATAAATAAAACAAGCCTTAAAAGCTAGTTACTAACAATACCTACAAAAAATAACTTTTTCATAAATACTATAGACTAACATAATAGATTTTAATGTATAAAATATTAACTAGTCAACTAATTAATTTACTCATTTCTTTCATCTTATATCTATTTCAAATATCTATTTTATTCTATTAACATAATAATTTTAAAAGTATAATTACTAAAACCTCAAATCTTTTGTCACTATTAATAGGAGTAGTAAAAAATAAATAATAGCATTACGAGTACATCTAAACTAGATAGTTAATTTCTCATATCAAAAAAATCTATACAAAATAATGCATAATAATTATTCATATTAACGTCTTATTAATCATGCAAAACAAAACTTACTACAAAAAACACATTGAAATGATTTTTAAACAAAAGTAATAAAAAAAGAATACAAAAACTTACCTCAAAGTTTTGTGAAAGAAAAGTTTAAGAGATGATGACTTTAAATGTGAAAAATAGAGGACAAGAAGAGGCAATGAAGATTTTTAAAAGGAGAGGTGAAGAAGAGTTTCAGAATAAGAGATGAAGAAGAAGAAGTGAAGAGTATGAAGAAATATAAATAGTTGAAGATGCATAAAATTAAGATAGAAAAATAAAAAAATTAAAAAAATTAAATGAAAAAATTTAAGAGAGTATATAGAGAGGATGCATTGCATGCATGAAGTGCTCCTTCATGCAATGCACCGGCAGCCTGGGTGATTTGAAAATTATAATAAACATTGCTATGGGCAACGTTTACTGCTCTTTGCTACTGACACAGCATTAGCGGTAAATGTTACCCGTACAAACCTTTATTGTATTTCTTTTGACACAACATCAGGCAAGGAAATTGTTTTGAATACACATTATCAAAGGAAATTATTTTTTCTTGTGCATCACGTGGGGCAATAGGCCCATTGAAAGTTCTCACTTTCCTCTACCCAAGCTTCCTTTAACTTTGGGAGTACAAACTTAATCCAAGCAACAAAATGCAGTTCTAGAATCGGAATGCAACCCCAACAAAAAATTACAAATGAGAGCATCCATGTCATTACAAGTAGTAACAGGGAGCATTGTCGTTTACATTGAATAAAACAGAATACTTACAAGTATCGCCTTTAATAAGGTAATGCAACCAGCTAAAACTAAAGTTTGCGCACTCTAGGATGAAATACATTTCTATACCTTCTCTACCACTTCTTTGCAGGTATTTTTATTTACTCTGTTATGATGGAGAGGCACACCCAAATATTTGCTCAGGTCTATTGTCAATTGTAACCCCAAAGCTTTACTTAATTGATAAGTTCTTGTATGATTCATTTTTTTGGAAAAAAATATTCTGGTCTTTTGATTACTAACTTTTTTACCCAAAGAATTGCATAATACTTCCAAACAAGTATTAATAATTTGCACTTGTTCAATGGAGGCTTTAAAAAACAAAATCAAATCATCGAAGAAAAAATGAGACATAGGAGGTCCTCCTTGATTAAGTTTCATCGATTTCCATTTACCCCATTGGACCACATAATTAATTTAGTGAGCCAGCCTTTCAATGTACAAAACAAAAAGGTAAGGATATGAAAGATCTCCTTGTCTTATATCTCTTTTTGATGAAAATTAGGTTGATGACTCGCCATTCTAGAGCATCCATATTGAACAAGTAGAGACACAGACCATGAATAGAGAAATTTGTGTCCTTTAAGGTGTCCTCTAAAAATGTCCAGTCAACTCCGTCATAAGTTTTCTCCAAATCCACTTTTATAGTGATCCATCCTTTATCTCCTTTCTTTTTCTACATAAAGTGGGTAATTTCATGGGTCCTAATAATATTCATTTGTACCATATCTATTAGGAATAAAGCTACACTGATTGGGCGAAATGAGGTGGCCCAAACTATTTGCTATGATTTTTGCAATCATTTTATAAATCACATTACACAGGCAATAAGCTGAAACTATTTGAGATTTCAATTTATCAGTTTTTGGAATAAGAAGAAGCAATGTCTCATTAATATCCATAATTTTATGGGGGGGTTTTCAAATATATCAAAAATAATTTCCCAAATAGACTTACCTACTATTTTCCACTAACTTTGGAATAATATGGCATGAAGGCCTTCTAGACTTGGAGCTTTCAAGGGGCCAATGCTAAATCAGGCATTTTTAATCTCCTCTACAGTAAACTGTGAGCCAATTTCAAGCTTGGTAGCTTCAGTTAAACTTGGAACACAATGTCGTAAAGGAAAACATTTGAAGTTAAAAGTATCGTGAGAAAAGAGCAACTTGTCTGCTTGTCATCCCCAACCCAATCGCCCTCCTCATTCTTCAATTTGTCTACAAAGTTCTTTTTTCACCTAACAATTTTTGAAGTATGGAAGAACTTTGTATTTTTTATCACTAAAAAGAAGCCATTTGCTCCGAGATTTCTAATAGCAAGTGACTTCCTCTTAGATGAGGAGCTTCTCATAATCAACCCAAAAGCATTTTTTGCAAGTGCTCTGGAGCAAGAATAGGACCTTAATATAGCTTCCTATTAATCCCCTCTAATCTAGCCACAATCTTCTTTTATCTCCAGCACAAATTCTCGCAAAACTCTTTATTCTATACTGCTGCTTTTTCAGGAAAAGCTAAAGTAGATTCATGCATCCCACTCCCTACTGCCAGCAATCCCTCATAACTAAAGGAAACGAATTGTGAGTAAACCAAGCAACAAGAAATTTGACAGAGGATTTCTTCTTCCTTTTCGGAGTATCAACCATTTTTAAAATACTGGTTTGTGGTCTGATTTAAAAGGAGGAAGATGAAAGACGAATGCTTCTTGAAAACTCATCCTCCAATCCATATTGCATAGCCTTCTATCTAAGCTGTCCTTAATGACCCCTCTCTCCCATGTAAATTTTGGGCCGTTAAACCCCAAATCAATCAAACTACAATTCGAGACACAATAATTGAACTGTTTCATAGCCCTCCAATTTGGCTGACTTCCTCCCTACTTTTCTGATGTGCAAGTGTAGGCATTAAAGCCTGCAAAACAATCCACAGATCTGTCATCATTTGATTAACTCTATCTAAATTATTCCATAAATCCCTTCATTCATTCAACCTAGGGCTGGTATAAGCAAGCACGATAAAAGCTTTATAATTACCATTATTAGTTTGGACATGGCAATCAATAAATTCTTTCAAAAATTCCTAGATGAGAATAGTGACTTTTTGTGAATTCCACATCACCTAAATACCACCTGAAAATCTTTCTAAGTCAACCCAAAGTGGAGCATTGAAATCCATCTTTTTTATTCTTTTCATCATCCGAGAGTCGCTAACTCTCGACTCATGAATAGTAAATATCTGAACATCATGCTTTCTGATTAACTCCTCAACAAACATACATAATGCTTTAAAACTTGTACCTTGACAATTCCAAAAAGGATTTAGGATAGGGTTATGTAGAAGTCTGATGACTGAAAGGAGAATTTGTTCTTTCAAACTGGAAAAGAGGTGATGATTAAGGCAGTAATCCAAGCCATTCCTACTTATGTGATGGCTATCTTAAAATTGCCAAAAAAAAAAAAAGTCAAAAATTATGCTCTTATATGGCAAAGTTTTGGTGGGAAAAATGGAAAAATAAAGTGAACATTCACCGGATGAAATGGTCTGAATTATGTACTAATAAATGGATAGGTAGTATAGGACTTGGGATTTGGATGTCAAAATTTGGCCTTTCTAGATAAACAGGCTTGAAAGCTAATATCTAACTCTAATGCCGTATGCATTCAGGTTTTAAAGGTGTTGTACTTTCCAAATTCTTATGCTTTGGCTAGAAAGCCTAAAGGAGGCTTATAGAGCTGGAGTGGTGTATGGCAGGAACTTCAATTTCTTAAGGATAAATGTAGATGGGTAGTTGGAAATGGCCAACCTTCGAAGCTGTAAAGTGATTATTGGTTGGAAAGGACTAATTGCTATCTAACAATTCTCAAATTGATTCTTGGCTTATGTTTAATATAATGTTGCCCGAATCTTCTCAATGGGATACAAATAAGTTGTAATCTATGTTTAATCTAGCCGTACTAGAGAAAATTATTTATGTTCCTATAAGCCAGTGCGGTGCAATAGATAAAAGAATCTAGCCTCACTCATCTTCTGGTGAATATTCAGTAAAGACTGCTTACCATGCGGCTAAATCTCATCTCTTTGACCAAAAAGATCATGAATCTTTTAACTTCATTTTCCCCTCTTAAAAGAGTTATGGAGATTCATATGGAATTCTAGAGTCACTCCTAAAGTTAAGAATTTCATTTGGAAAGCTTGCAAAAATGATCTGTCTATCAATGTTAATTTGTTGAGAAGACATATCTCTCATGATTATTCTTTTTTTTAACAGAAGTTGGCTCACTTTGGTTGGCATTTGTTTAACTGGGTCCTTATTTGTTTATTGTTGTTCTAGTAGTCAAAGACTTGGTGCGTATATATCATAATCAAATTCCAATCTAACCGATATGGGGTTTTATAATATTTTTAATATCATTTGCCAAGTCTCATAGATTGACGTAAGACGACTACTAATCTTGAACTACATGATTAAAAAGATTAGTCAGAATTGTTTTAATAGTCAAATTTGATTTTTATATATTTGTTAACGGTCGAATTTGGTCAACCCAAGTTCAGAACCCCAAACTGCAATAAGCACACAAAGAGAGAGAGAGAGAGAGAGAGAGAGAGAGAGAGAGAGAGAGAGAGAGAGAGAGAGAGAGAGAGAGAGAGAGAGGGAGAGAGAGA
>JANHAO010006054.1:0-21860 GCA_026873985.1 Saraca asoca | reverse complement strand
AACTTATTAATCATTTTAGGGATCCTTGTTATGATTAATAATAATTGAATGAATATTTAGTGATTAAAGAAGCATTAATCTCAAGCTAGTTAATTCCCTTGGCTGGTTAGTTTATTTGTTGTTCTATTTTGTAGTTTCTGTTAGTGTAGTTATTAAATTAGTTTCTGCCAACCCCCCCTTATTTCCAGCTCCTAATTGATTGATATCATTCCACAAATGATCTTTGGATTCGACCTGGTGTTGCCATATACTACAAGTAGTTAGGTAACTTAGTTTTATAAATTTCTAATTTGATCGGTGTCAACAGTCGCGCAATCAGGGCTCCATCTTAATTTCCTTAGAGAAGGGGGTTTCATCTTCTGGGTGGCCTCGATAATCTTGAGCTTGGGGGTGTGCCTCTAACTGCCTCACTCTTTGAAGCAACTTTTCTACCAGTGAAGTTAGGCCCCTAAATTGTTAGCTAAAGGCCTGATGGCTCTTCTTATCTTCCTAATCACACGAGCAGTGACCAGAAGTGTGCTCTTGATTAGCTCTGCTCAAACTTGCTACTCATTGTTGCTAGTGAATATTCCTGAGTATAGTGACCTCGATCTGCCTTTACAAACCCTGGGCTTGCGCTTGTGCCAGCATGTGCAATGCCTCAGCCAATTTTCTCACTGAACCTTCCAATGCTTTCTAGTGTTGATACCATATTTGCACTCCATTAGTTTCAAGGACAGTAACAGCAGGTTAGTGGCGAGTCGAGGGGAGTGAACCGTTGGAGACCCTGACAGTGGAAGAACTTGCCATATGATCCTCAAGCTAGTTATTGGCAGCATCTGGCTTCCTGATGCCTTTTCCCCTGGCCATTACAGTTAAACAAAGAGTGAATGGGAATACCAAAAATCAACTAGAACTCATATGAGTCCCTACAGACAGTGCCAAAATGTTGACGATAGATTTTGGTTCTATCAAAATCCAACCAACCTGAAAGGTTCTTCCAGGACTCCAACTATTTCCGGTCGGTAGGGATTGAGAACAAAGGAGAAGAACAGAAGGAGAGCAGTGAGAACGAAGTATTTTTAATGTGATTTAGCCAAAGTCAGATAGCACCGGCCCTTACATCCATGGTAGCATTTTATTTATCTATAAAGAGTTTTACAGAGTTGAGGTATAGCTATTTTAGCTCTTTTTTTCAGTGATCTCCTTCCTCTTATTTATAGAGGATGGGGAGGTTACAAATATAATTACACAATTTATATTTTTGTTACATCAGAATAAATGCACAAAATAGCTTAAACTACTACAAAATGTCTTCTGCAAACTACCAGCTAACTTCTGATGCTTGCTTTCTATAGGTGGGCCTGTGTACTACTTCTTGCAGGCTAGTCCCATGCACCAAGTCAAAGGGATTGTTGCTTCATGGTTCAACTGGACGAGGTGCGATATTCATGAGATGGGGCTCGGTCATTGCTGGCCTTTGATTAGCAAAGGCAATCTTCGCAAGCTTGCCTTTGGCAATACGAGCTCACTTATAGCGAGCTGCCGGTTATGTGAGCTAGGTCTAGTCCCTTAGCGAGCTAGGACTTCTATCTTGCCCTATGTCTATGTGGATAGTGGTCTAGCAAGCTTGGCTCTTTTCTTACTCAGACTTGGTCTATTGCCGGGCCTTTGCTAGCCCATTTAGTAAAACCAGATATTACTCATAACATAGCACTTATAAAAATTCATTAGAGTAGAATATGTAAAATATTTTACCTATGTTATATGTTTTAGAAATGAAGTGTTGATTCTAATTTCATACATTTGTGTGGTATCTATAAGATTATGTGTCAATACCAGGCCACACTCTTCTTGTGTGGTATTTATATGATGATGTGTGAATAATTTTTATTGATATATGAATTATTCATTTGTTTAATTAAATTTTTATATTTCATAAAATGATTTTTAGTAGAACTAAGAAGAACTTGAAAGCTTATCGAAATGATAGAAATACTTATGTATTTGTTAAGATTTGTATTGAAGAGGTACGTGATGGAAATAGACCCAACACACACTTTAACAAGAAGGGGTGGGTTAATTTGGCACAATTTTTTTTTCAAGAAACAAGATTACTTTATAAGTATAAGCAATTAAATAATAAATGGGATCTATTGAAAAAAATAATGGCATTATGGGTAACCTTGTTGGAAAATAACCAGTCTTGGTTGGGATTCAATTAAGAAGACAATTGTTGTAGTGAGTGATTGATAAGAGGCAAAAATCTAGGTAAAAAATTTTCGAGTATGTATTTTTTAAACTCTCTAAACTAAATAACGTTATAGCACTTCTTTTTTTTTTTTTTGCAAAACTCTAAAATATTATTATTTATTTATCTTAAGAGAACCTATAAGTTGAAAAATTCAAAGAGAAAGGTCTAAAATATATATAAATGATATGGAAATTCTATTTAAGAATGTGATTGTTACAGGATTTTTTGTATAGATACCATTTGAGGGTTCATAAGATGAAGTAAAGGTAAGCCCTAATGAAAAGTAAATGTGACCAAATCAGAATAAAGATGTAAACAAAATTCATGATGAATAACAATTTGAATGATCTTAAATAGAATTATCTTAATTCGTTAGTATAATATAGATGTTGCATAGATTATCAAATTGTAGATGGCTTCAATTGATGAATGTGCCAATCTCCAATGGCTGAATGTAGTGGCCAAAAGTCACCTATACAAAGATTTAAGCTGTGAGTACTGCGAAAGCCCTTACAATGCTAAAGCTAGAAAAAAATTCAAGTAAGAATAAAGTATTCATTATTCTAAATGAAACTCTTGCCTTGCTATTTATAGATGAGCGAAAAGGGAGAGAAAGGTTTTAGCTTGTATGAGGTTAGGCTTTCGACTATTTAGGCGATTTGTCCTTTGTTTATTGCTAGTTTATCAAGAAATAACTAACCTATATTTGGGTTAAAAACATTTTGGTTATACATATTCATATATGTGTATGTGTGTGTGTAAATGTAACTGTAACTCAAACAGTGCATCCATCTCTAATATTCATGTAACTAATATATTGTCCATACTAACTATTCTAAATCTTACTAACTAATGTCGATACTGCATTCCTATTATACTCATAAGCCTAATCATAAAACTTATCTTATAAAGGTTTCATCATACTATTAACCTTGTAAGATCTATAAAAAATATATATATTATATTGACATTGGTGATAACTGAAAGAGCGATTTTTGTTGATAACTTGTAACATGAGAAACTTATAACTGAATTATCCCTCAAGACTATGTATGACATTTATTGTAAATTTGTGCCTTTTTGCACCTATTCCTAGGCCTCCTATCGTCATACGTGACCAAAACATATCATAGGCCTCTTGTCACACTATGTGGCCCAATTCATGAATATACACCCCCTAGTACACCTAGGTTTTACAATTCTCACCTTTATACATTAGTTCTCAAATACAAATATGTCTATAATATACTTTTCCTTCATATTTGTTATTAACTTTCTTTTACTACCCTTGTCTATTATACATTTGTATATTCAAGCATTCCTAATTTTTGCATTTTCAAGTGTTTCTAATTTATTCTGTCTCTTCTAATGCATATTGCATGTTTATGGAATGAGAATACGCATAAGAATTTATTTCCATTAAAAGAAACTTTTATCCTTTGAAATCAAAATATATATTCAAAACATATGAGATTATAAATTCATTAAAATAAAATAATTTGTTTATTTTAGAAGAATAATAGATTGCATAAATAATAAAATTAATTAATTAAACTTAGTTAAATTGAAGAAAACTTCATAACATAAAATAATTTACGTAAAAATATTTCTGATAAATATTTTTATAAATAAAATCTTTCAAAACTTATGAAATAATTATTTGAAGAAAATTAGATTTGAAAATGTAAAACTAATTTATATTAAAATCCTTGAAATTCATGTAACCTAAATACTTCTTGCTCATATGCTTATGCAAAGTTGGGATTCCTACCATTATCCACAATGTGGATTCAATACTAATTTCACATTACTTATCCGATAGCATACATACATTCAAACAATTATGCATATAATAATGTAGAAAAACAATTCTAAATTCTATATCTAAATCTCCATCCCATATGCAAATCTGATTTGTATTTGAATTCTCATACATTCAAATTCCAATCAATTCCTGGTCTACTTCAAGATTCTCAACCTTTACAAGTCTAATAATAATTCATCATTTTTAAATAAATTTATTTAGGCCTAATTTCAATAAGTTTAATTCTCCAGCTTAATTCCCAGTTTTTAGCACATCAAATAAATTTAGGTAATTTCAAAATAATATACTTTATATGAAAAGGAACCCAGATGGTGGAATTCCCACTCACTTGATCAAATGGAGTTTCTAGGACTTATAACACATGATCCTATCTTTAATATTGGCCTTATCCTTTGATCTTAGGCCTAGATCTATTGTCATGATCATAACAGCCTAAAAGAATTAAATGATTAAATCTTAATCAAGCATAGAGATGAGATAAAAGAAAGTCAAATACATATTTGATTTGATCATTTTACCTCGAATTCGATTTTTGGATCAATATTGCATTACGAATTCTTCCTAACAAGGTTTCAGCTATGATCAATGGCCTGATTACACTAGGATTCTAAAATCTCAAAGTTTGTGCATCAGGTTTTGTCTAACTTGATGTCGACTGATTGACTACCTCTTGAGACCTAGTCAACTAGTCAGTCAACCTTCAAAAACCATGCTCATGGTCAACTGATCACCCTTCCAGATCAGTGTTTGAATCC
The DNA here is from genome assembly GCA_026873985.1 of Saraca asoca. Lineage (NCBI taxonomy): Eukaryota > Viridiplantae > Streptophyta > Magnoliopsida > Fabales > Fabaceae > Saraca > Saraca asoca. The sequence goes on along the minus strand of JANHAO010006054.1, from coordinate 17,047 downwards.
AATTAGATTAACCTTAGGGTGTGTTACACCTAAATACCAAGAAAAAGTTGTACAAGTCAATGATAATGGAAAATATTTCATTTTCAAAAATTCATTACTAGCTATTTCTTTGAATTTGGCCATAAATGAGCTATATGCTCTATTATTGATTGATTGTCTACACCTAAATGTTGTAAATTTCATCATTTTAAATGCTCTAGGAGATTCAATTCTATTTATTCATGCAGAAAAACTCCCTTGTAATTTGGTCAAATAAACTGGCCCTTAACTAGTTCACTAGCTGTTCGACTAGGTATAGTATATTTTGATTAGGAACTTGATAATTCATGTGAGGAGGAATATTATCATAATTTCAACTACTCACATTCATACTATATTAATTCCTTCTCCTAGGGATTCTTACATGATCATTATACAGCCTAACAACATTAATTTAAGCATCTTCCAAGTTTTAACTTTATTATCTTGTTCCTCATCATTGCTAAAATAATTTCCAATCAATTCTAGGGCTTTATTCATTCTTTCCTTATTTGCCTTAGTATTTTCTAAAATAGGTTGTAATATAGTTGTCATTTGTTGTGACATCATGTGAACCATGACATAGTTGCTTTTATCCATTTGTTGTCTAAAAATAGCCAAACTTTTAGTAGTTGATATTTTGAACCCCTGATAGTTTCCTATCATTTGGGGAAATATAAGGGATATTTGGTTATTTTGAAAAAGGTATATCATATGGCATAGGCCCCTTAACTTAGCTAAATTTCTTAGAATCAGCCTCTAAGCAAAAAATGGATTTTGAATGTTTCTTTTGCCTAAATTTTGATTTTGAATTATGTTGGGCATGGCTTGTTGATTCTGCTAATTTTGATTTTAATTGTTATTCCTTTACCCACCATTTTGCATATTTTGATTAGTAGATGGCCGAGGTTGATTTTCAAGCTGAACAACATTGTTGTTCACCTATTTTTTTCCTTTCATTTTGAGAATTGGCTTGAGAACTCAAAGACATGCTTTGTTTTGAACTAACTATAGTACCATTTCTCATAAGCATAAAGAGGAAAATGACAAATTTTAATTTAACCTTGTCCCACTTATCAATTTGTTTCCGTTGAAATTTATAATATAGGATTTGACTACAATAAGGAGTGGACTTGTTCATGGAAAACAAGTGATTGTTATCTCCAAGCTTCAATAAGGGTAGTGATGATAAAGCAAAGAAAATATATTCTTTAATGAAATTTTAAAAATGGCATTAAGATGAAAATGCACAAAGATGTGCTAGGTTCCACAAGGGAATTACAAGTAATCTTAAAAACTAAACAATAAAGTGTCAGGATACGTAAAATGTGCTTAAGTGTTTAAGATATATCATAATCTTACTACTACATTCCATTTTATTTATAATGGCACAGAGAGGTTACAAAAATTTGAAAAATAATTGCCCTAAACTAAATGAAAAATTGACACATAAGGGTACAAGTTTCACTATCTAAATTGCTAAAATAACTTCCAAAACTACAAATTAGTTACCAACTACATGCACCAAAACATGACTTGATGGGAAAAATTGTCATTGAAACATGACAAAATGCTTCTTAACCATTCCAAGACATTGCTCAAACAATGTTTTTCCATTCCATACTTGGTTGTTCATAAGCCCATATTTCCTAAGTTAAAAATGGATTTGCTTATGTTACATTGATTTGAGTAAAAAAGACAAAAATTGAATCGCCAAGGAAAGTAGTCAAACTTCCTAAATGGCTGAACCAACATTTCCCAATATCGGTGATCTCAAGTCACCCCAACTAGGCTTCAACTATGCCTTCAATCAAGTAAATCAATATATCATCATAGAGTAAACCTAAATTTGTCAAAAATTTTAAAATGTCATATAACAAGATTATGTGGTAAAATCTTGTTTAATATTAATAAATAAAAATAATTTTAACCATTCATTTTTTTCAATGAATAACTTATTTATTCTATAAATTAATAAACTTTTTGAATTTTCATTGAAAATACTAAGAAGGTATTTGGTTGCAAAATTTTCGAGGCAGAAACAAAATTAAAAAAAAAACTATTTTTCTTACTAATTATTAGTTCAAGTGTAATGTAATCTGTTACCGTTACTTAATTTTAATGAACTTCTCCTATTTGAAGGCCTTCACCCCATGTTAGGTTTCGGAATACATTACCCACCAAAGACAAAAATCACTTTTCTCATCTTATGACGCTCCCACCATCTCAACCCACTGCTAAATACTGTTGTTAACCATTACTCACCACCACCTTCTACTATTGACCACCGCCTATCATCATTTTCCACCATTGACCACCACCCAATACTACTATCATTACCAACTATCGTTGACCACCACCTACACCAATTACAATCATTAATTATTGCCTACCACAACCTACTATCATTAATCACTGTCTACTATCACTTACAGTTGTTAACCACCACCTAACCAAATAATAAGAAATAAAATCATAAATAGTGCGATTCTATTCCCTAACTAAACCAAACAAACCCAAAAGTAATAGTTGTCATTATCTTTATTCCTTCTTATTTAATTTTATTCCTTTTTTATTTTCATAAGTTAAACCAAAAGTTGCTAAAATTTACTCAACTTTTAAAAGCGAACTTGACAACTAAAAAAAAATTCCATTTTGTTGGATTTTAGTGCTTGTTGGTGATTGTTATTTTTCTGTAATAAAAATGAAAATGGTAAACAAAAAGAAAATGTTAAAATCCCAGTAATATATAGAGAATAGAAATGATAAACAAACAATATTTTTGCTGTTTTTCTTAGATCATGGTAATTAACTTAATTGAAAACAGTGAATGATGAAGCAAGTTATTGCTTCCACTTGTGATGTTGGATTGTGCTGGAATGTGATCGGAATTAGCATTGAAAGCCATGAAGGGTTGAGATAGAGATGGAGTTTTAGTATAGACTTGCAAAAGCTGTAGTTACATTTTTAATCTTGTGGCTATAATTTTCAAGAGTAAATACAATAATTAGTCTCTCATTTATAAGGATACTGACTATTATATCCTTCAAATTTCATCGTTAGCATTAAAGTCCATTATTTTTTCTTTTGTTATAATTATTCATCCCTTTTTCCATTTGTAATGTTAAAATAGATGAAAAATGATAAGGTAGATTGATAAATTCCACCTTAGTAACACCAAATACATCTTGGATAGCATATTAAGAACAAACCACAGACTTTCAGTACTGCTTGAGTTATCAGCCTCCTATTGAAATACTAGTTGAAGCCGACACTGTCATGCTTCCTTCATGATTGGAAGTGGCAATGACAAGTAGCCATGGCTGCTTTACTATGGTTTTGGATAGAGAAAAAGGAATTTTTTTTTTCAAATTGATTTGGTTAGGATGCCACTTAGGAATTTTAGTTTATTATTTTAAATTGACTTTGTCTTCCAATTTTCTCAATCAATATATCTTTGAATTGTCAAGGTGGAGTTTAATAAATCATCTCAGCATTTTCCATCGATGTTAACATTGCAAGTAGAAGGATGGATGAATAATTATAATAAAAGCAAAAATAAGGGACTACTAATGCTAATTACAAAATATGAAGGACATAATAGTTAGCATCCTAGTAAATGAGGGACTAATTGTTGTGTTTATTCTAATTTTCAAAATAATATTATTATTTAATAGTTTAAAATTTTTTGAAAATGAAATTATTAATATATCTTAATTTATTATTTGAGATAAATTATACACTTGTCACAAATTTATTGGGTTTAATGCTGAGTATTATATGCTTCAAAATTACCTCAAATACCATTGAAACTTCCATAGAAAAATATAAATTTTAAACCTTAAATTGCCTTTATTTCAAGTTTAAGATTTTGATGTTTGTGGTTTATAAGTAAGAATTTAGGAGTTGAGAGTATTGTAAATTATGTCTTTTACATTCAATCTATTAATATATTAAGTAGGTTTGGCTTCTTCCCACATGACCAGTTAATGGAAACCAAATTCACATCATTTTCAATTCCTCTGGAAACCAATCTGGAGTCTCAACGAATTCTAATCATGGGTGAATAAATGCAATCCAGTCTGATCATGTTTTACATTTATATTTTAAATATTTTATTTATATCATATATTTTTCACACATTTTATAATATAAATCTTAATTATTAATAGTTAAAATAAGTATATATAATGATTTCTTTTCTCATTTATTGTCATTTATATGTAGTAAATATAGTATAAAGTTAAATATAACCATACCTTAATGTTTATAATTTTAATTATATTATATTATATATTAAAACTGGACGTCAATAAAGTTAAAAAATTGTCAAATTTGAACATATAAAATATAAAAAAATAACTATTAGAGTCGAGTTGAACTTGAACTAAATAAGTATATCTCAATACTAATATTTGACTTGAACCCAGCTTGACCTAGTTTTGTCAATCCTAAACTCTAGTGTACTACGATGCATGAGGACAATTACTTGATGTCAAATGTAGTTATAATAGAAAGATAAGTATATATTTTATGCATATAATATTAATATATTACATTTTAATCGTAACTTTGAACTCTTAACAATAAGCAAACCAATGTGTTAGTGAGTGGGGACATTTGCCTGCACCCTCGTTCTTATGACTAGGTTAAATGTATGTGTGTGTGTGTGTGTGCGCGCGCGCGCGTGCGGCTTTTTTTTTTTTCTTTGTCATATTCAATTAAATTTTTTTAATGTAAATTATTGGAGTGCACTTACTCAATCTTAAATTTAGGGCTCACTTGATAAAACAATGAAATATTTGATTATTAATAATTAATTATATAAAATCTATTTTATGTTTTGTAACATCTTTTAATAATTGATTATAAATAATTTATTCTTATTTAGATGATAAATAAAAAAATCACTTTTGAATTTTATTAACTAGTTATTTTTTAAAACATAGGTAAAACCAATGCGTTTCATTTATTTTGAATTTATTTTTATCTATTTTATTTTTTTAGATAATATGTTACAATTTTTACAAATAAATTGCTCAAAGTCTAATTACTTTCTGAATTATTTTTATCCATTCAAATAATGCTTAAATTCTTGAATTATTTTATCTAATTTAATAGTATTTAATTCTTAAAATATTCTGTAGTCTTTGTAAATTTGAATTATTTTATTTAGTATAGAAAAAATTAATAGTTAGAGAATAAATTTTGTTGCTAATAAAATCAAGCAAAATAATAATATCAATCTATTTAAAATGAGTGGAGAATTTAGACATCGATTTTCGTTAAGAAACCCCTCACGTCGTTGAGATTTTAGAGATCGATTTTGAATTAAAAACTAGTATCTTTTCCCTAACTACTCATTTTTAAAAATAAATATCTAATGTTATATGTCATAATTTTTATTTCAAACGTCAATTGTTATCTTGAAATCAACGTGTAAATCATTAATGACATCGATTTTTATTAAAAAATGGATGTCTTTCTTTTCTCTTGATTAATTTTTTTAAAAAAAAAAAGAGACTAATTGATTAAAACTTTATAATACAGCAAAATACTTACTAATTCATTACAACTTTACAGTACAACAAAATAGATATATATTTTAATTTATTATAACTGCAAAACGGACAATATTACAACTTTCCTATTGGTCTTTATACAATAGGTTAGAAGCTTGGTAAGGAAGAAATTAATACAATGTAAGAAAAACGAAATTTCATACCTCAATCAGAGATGGACTTGATATGCGATAATCTAAGACAACGAAGACAATTGAAAACAATGAAGAAGAAACCAGCAAGGGTTTGAGAATAATACTAGGAAAATGTTTTAGATAGGGAAAAGCAAATAAAAGTAGGAGAAGAACTGGCTTGTTACATTAGAAGCCTAGACTTTAAACGATGGTTATTACAAAGGAACCAACATTTATTCTCATGCATTTATGTCGGTTGTAATAAAAAAAATCAATGTAGAAACTTAAGACGTCAGTTTTTTATTAAAAGCGACATGTTAATTTTCATTATATTTATAAAAGTACCAACATCATTTCTTATATTATTCTCATATTATGTTTTTTATTTATTTTTTTCATTTTGTTTATATATCGATTCTATGTTAGAACTAACAACATTTTTTTCTTTAGACATCAATGTCTTAAAAAAATCAACATCTTTTCTTTAAATAGTCTATATTAAAAATAGACATTTAATATTATATGTCATAATATTTTTTAATTAATTTTATCCATTTCATTTTTTGGATGATAATATTATTACCATTTTCACACATAATTTGTTCAAGGCTAAATATTTTCTAAAAAATTTTGTCAAATAAATAGTATATAAATACTTGAATTATTTTTTCCATTAAATAATATTTCGATAATTGAATTATTTTACACATTAGATAATATTTAATTTTGTCAGTTTGTATTAAAAATGAAAGTCATTTTTATTAATTTTTTTATTAAATTATACAAACTTGCTCTAAATTACATTTTTACAAAAATATCAGAAAGAAAATTAGTATAGAAACATTATTGTTAAATTAAGCTTCTAAATTAATTACAACAAATTAACATTAAATTCCTGAAGTTTCTGGGATTGCCTAAAACCTTTGATTTAAACGATCAATGTATATGTCCTATGTAAAGAAAAAAAGGAAACAAAAGTTAATAATTTATACACAAACTAATTTAAAAAAAAAAGAGAAAAAAATAAATTATAAACCTTCAAGTAAGTATGCACAAAATGATACTAAGTAATAAAGCTTGTAATTTTTACTCTTGCGTGCATATTGCTTACTTGAAAGAGGAATTTGAAAAGTGAGGTATAGGAATTCCATTCCACAACTTAAACAATCATTCCAAATAGTGTTTAACTTGTGGACTGGAATTCTTATGCTTCACTTTTAAATTATTCTTCCCAAAAATAAGTTATAGTATATTGGTTAATGAGAAGGGATGCATTGACCTTTATAATATGACAAAACTTTAAACATTATTTATTTATATTGAAACTGACGTATAATATTATATATATACTATTTCTAATTAAAAATCGGCATCTGACATATGTCTCTTCGTATAACAGAATATAAACGTATCAAATTCATTTTAAATTATTTGAATCATTTTCGTTGTTTTGATAAAATGAAAAAAATTAATAATTATTAACTTTGAAAAATGAAAAATTAATTGTACTATTGTCATATCTACGTAAACAATTTGCAATAATTCAATTGATAAATTGATAAAAAAAAATATCTAACTATATATTATAAAAGGTTTTTTTGAAGTATAATTAAATAAAAATTTAATTGATGAGGAGTCCTAGATTTTAAAAATGCTTTAAATTTAAATGATATAAATCAAATAATTACAAAAGTACATAATATTGAGTTTAGATGTTAGTTGTTTAATAAAAATCGATGTTATAATTTTCATCATATTTACAAAAATACTATCCCATATATGTTGATTTACCTTTTATTCGATGTCTATTTAATAACATTATTTCACATTTTATAGTAGTGTAGAGTGCCAAGGCTAGTATTATACTATGACTCTAACCACTTGTGAATTAATATCTAAAACAATTGATTTAGGTGTTACAGTTTTGTAAAATAAACTATGAAATACATTTGTGAGAATTAACTTTGCATATTGTGTGCAATCGACTCTTTCACGGAAGAACTAAATATATAGAAATTGACTATCATTTTGTTTAAGAAAAGTTTTAACATGAGATATTGCAACCACTTTCACTGTTTAAAATGACTAGCTAGCTGATACCTTCACTAAATCACTTCAGAGCTCAATGGCAGGTTATATTTTTAACAAGTCTGGTACATATGACTATATGTTTCAGCCTGCAGAGAGTAGCCGAAGAAAAAGGTCCAGTTAACTTATGAGCTTCGGCCAATTTTTTAGGTCCAACAAACTTCCAGATTTTTATATGGCCAATTTTCAGCTATGCTTGAGTCGTGCATGTTAAAAATCAGGTCAACTTGACCTGCATTTACCAATATAATGTTATTTTTATTATATAAATTTGTTCACATATTATATAATCTAGAATATGATTTTAAGAAAAATATTTGACTTATCCTGAATTTTAATGAAATTATGCAAACATTTATTTTAGTTTCAAAATTTATATAAACTTCTCTTGAAAGAAAAAAAAAAATATTATAGTTAAACTTAATTTTAAACTTTTTATTAACAAACAATAAGAAAAGATAATTATAGATTTAAATCAAATAAAATAAGATATTATAAATATTTTATGATCAAATATATATTCTGATTAAATTTAAATTGTTAAAAAAATTATATTTATATTAAAATTTAACTTTTTTATCAATCATATTTTAGTTATTTAAATTTAATTAAAATATATATTTAATCACAAAATACTTAGTATATATATCACGTTATTAAATTTAAACTATGTGGTCATTTTTCTTATTATTCTCGATGAAAAATTTAAATTTTTATTTTACAAGAAATGTATGAGTGTGTTTAAAGATTAGAGGTGATGTTCATATAATTTTATTAAAATTCAAATAAAGTTAAAGTATTTTTCTTTATATATATATTTTTTTGTGTAAAATATATATTTACCTATTATTAATAATATAGTTTGATTTAAAACTAAAAAACTAGTCAGCGGTCTGGTTTTTGAACTTTAGTCAAATAAAATCGGACTATTCTATCATGTGTTATTACACATAAAAAGTTTCACAAGGACCGATGAGAAAGAGTATTGAATACTTAGTTGATATTATGATTTACTCAAGTTGTAATTAGGACGGATTCTTAGTAAAGCAGAGCTACGGAGAACCGACATTAATACATTTATCATATCAGATATAATAGGATATAAAGATATTATAAATTTTTCAAAAAATAAAAATATAGACATAGCATGAAAATAAAATGTTATAAATATATTATATGTATAAAAATTTAATGCAATTAATCATCAATGAACTTTAAATTTTCAAAATTATTAATTAAATATGACTTTTTAAATATGCAAACACAAATAATCATGATATTCATTTAATTTCAAACGTAAATAAATAAGTTTATAAATTAATAATAAAATATATGTGTTGTCACGTATATGGATATAATATTGATGATTAAAGAAAAATGAATTATTGGTGCATGATAGGTGTAGAGCTCACGAAGGAATCCTAATTCTCTTGTACAATAAGTTAAGTTCCTTATATAAAAAGGGGAAACGCAAAGTTTAAATAGGCAGGGACTAACTTGACCTTCATGACAGAATCATCATATGAATCTACATGACGTGTGTCTCGTAATCGAATTTTGGCTTCAGGCGGATTGGCGCTTTTTTGTTACTTGGCAATCTCCAAAAGGTGTAGCATTCAGAATGTTGTTGGTCATTCATTCTCCTATCTGCATATTAATTGGCTTAAATTTCATTTCATTCTTGAGTTCTGTCATTATCTTTGTTTTTCGTTTTTATAGTTAATATTTTGTGAGAAAGCAAAGCTTACGCACCAACGCATGTGGAGGAACCGAAGGGTTCTTCACATCTAAAAAATGTGGATTTAACTCTAACCCAGCAAATGGATATTAAATGTAGAATTAACACAGTCATCCAATTGATATATCTAAACAATTTAGTACCAAAATGATATAAACTTCATCTATTAAGAATAAATATATTGGTATACTAACTAGAAAAAAGGTAAAAGCAGAACACAAGAAAAAATAAGAAAATTTTAAATTAAAATCAAATTAATTAGATACAAATCAACTTTGGTTTCAATTATTCTTTTCTTTTCCCTTTCTGTTGTTTTTTCAGTTGTGGCCATGACAACTTACAAGAAAAAACCTAGAAACAAGGCAAGGAAACATGCGAGAGATTCACAAGTATACAAGTGTATCATGACTAGATTTCTTACCCTACACAAAAAAATGCACAAAAAATCAAGGTAAAACTCATGTAACTACTTTATATCACTTGATTTTATTTCCCTCTCGCAACAGGGTAAAAATTTTCTATTTCTTGTGACAAAACTAAGAAGTAAGAAGAGCAACAATACTCCCACGCCACCGCACATACCAAATCTAACCCATTTGCCAAAAAACATATAGATTAAAGACACGGAAACACAAGATAATTTAACTGTCTATTAATAAAACAAGCAAGTAACAAACTGCTACAATTGCAGTTACAAATCATTTAAAATAACACCAAAAATTCTGGTGACATGCAGGGCAAAAAGCTAATTCATTTTATTGATTAGCTCATTGATGAGATCTTCACGGTTCCCTGTGTCTCCACCATCCTTGTATAAGGCTTTTGAACCTTGCAATCCTCCTTCTGGTTTGTTGAGTGCAAAGGGCCACAAAAAGTTGGCAACTTCCTTGAAGTGTGGACCAACATTAGCAATTTCATGCACCATGTCTTCTATGCAAACAATACCATACTTCCCTAATTCCTGAATGGCAAAGAGTGGAAGAATTACAGTGTGACAAAAGGAGAAATGCTACAGGTAAACATAAATAGGAATCAATAACACATAATACCTGTTCAATAAGGTTATTGTCAGTCAGAGGAGCTTTCCGGTCATCTACCCTCGCATGTCCATTCTTGTAAACTAGTTCCTTTATGCTTTTAAGATTTGGATACCTTCAAAGAAGAAAATTTTTACAAGTCATTTTTTTAAACATTTAGGAAAGAGATCTTTTGGTAATATTGTATATATAGGAAAATACCAAGATCAGAAGGTGCAGACATCTATTCTAAACCCCAAACTCCAAATACTGAAACTCATTCTGCTTATGGACATTCTAAATCCAAAAAAAAACTTTTCCTCAAGGGAACTATTAAGTTGATTTCCAGGTTAAAAGTTGTGACTGGGATCTAGGAGGATTCAGGGAGTTTGATGAGACTGCAGGAGCCATTAAAATGTCATCTTTTATGTTAGATGGATAATTCGTTATCATCTAGCAGGTAAGAATACGACCATCCTCATTATGGTCAACATCATTGCACAGGCTTGACTCAACATCTTCCTTTGATTAAAATACAAAACATGTGATAGGCTTAAATATCTCTACCAGAACATCTCATACCAGCCCTCAAACTTATTTCAACTAGCAAATACATGAAAGTTTTACAATGTTTCCCTTCCACAAACACAATATAAAAAATATTCAGATTACCTCAATATGAACATAAAATTCAGAACAACAATCTCTTACCCATAGGTGACATATGGTTCCACCCTCTGCAGTTTCTCCATCATTCCTTCAGTGGCCTTCACAAACACAGCACTAAATACTCTTCGCAATCTCAAGCTATATAAGACCTTTCGGGTTCTAGGATGCATGTCATTTTTTCTGAAAGAGAGAGAAGAAATGGGGAAAGAGATTGTAATTTCTCATATGCAATAACTTTATGAGATCATGGTGAGACTAAAGATTATTGAAAGATGAAACAGAGGGAATGATCACAAAGCATCAGCAACCTACCCCTGTATCCGAATGATTATCAACAATTTTGACTTCGGTGTCAATGGTGCTGATCGTTTCCTCTTGACCCTCTGCTTCATTTTGATGAGGTCCAACTCCTAGGTAAAGAAGACATGATGATAATCATAAACTGAGTCATCAGATGCAATTATTGATAGCATATGCAAACCAAGATATTATAAACCGCAGACAACAAATAAAGATCCCATATCATGACAAATTTCTTGTTAAAAAGATAAATTCACATTTGAAGTCATATGCAAGCATTACATCTATAATCAGTGTTGTCAAAGGCGCTAGCTTGGTCGCCTAAGGCACTAAGGCGAGGGTTAGATGGGGTCTAGCGCCTCTGGACCATGGAGGCAGTCCTAATTCACTGGGGCAGTCGCTTCTGCAACTTTCTGGTGCATTTCTGGTTGTCGGAAGGCAGCAGGGCGCTTGCCTTTAGATGGAAAACTTCTATCTTGTTAGTTACAGACAGAAAACTATATAAATTACCTTTAGAAAAGAGTTTTAATTAATGCTAAGAATTATGATTAGCATAATTAGTGGGATTGTAATTAGTTAGTAAACCATATATTGATTACAATTCCACCATCAAGCCTTAATCCTAATTAATTACAATCCCACTAATCATGCTAATAATAATTTTCAACAATAGTTAAAAGATATCTAATTTTTTTATATATAATTTTTTCATTTCTTCCTAATTACAGTGCCTCATTTCACTCGGGCAAGCATCACATTAGTGCCTCTCAGGCTCAAGGCACTAGAGAGGCCTACTGCCTTATAGGTGCCATTCATATTTGACTACCTTGCCTATAATTGCAACCTTGCTTTCCAATTTAAGATACATCCACTACTACGATAATCCTAGCTATCCTAGGATGCTTATAACAAATGGAGACAGATTTCATATTTTAAGAAGACACCATTAAACCAACTACTAAAAAGTGCTACAGAGGGGATGCAGCCAACACAAGGCTCTATATACTATATATAGAGAGATTGTGAAATAGAAATATACAGATAGTTCTTGTCCAGGGCACATAACTCAGTTAATCTATATATTAAAAATCTTGATTATCTCCAGGGACCTTAATATAGCAGAGGGAGTGGCAAATAACTCAGGTCCATATCCATGATGGGTAGAAAAAACAGTCTCAAGTTTATTTAGCATAAGCACCACTTACTGACACTTGGATCATAGACAACCTATCGTTCCGACTTCCTATTTATGATATTACAAAATAAGATCAGCAGTATATGAAGTCCTCATACACAACAACACTCTTCACTGAAATTCTCACGGCTCAATCAGTAAAGATTTAAAATTTGTTCAATAAAAAGTTCCAACTCCACACTGTTGTCCATGACATAGCCATGAAGGAACTAGTGCCTAAAACACAGGAAGTGTAGGTAGATATTTCACAAAATGTTGAACAATTTGCAAAACCCCACCTTAGCTAAAGTTCAAACATTCCTTCCAACTTACAGTAATTGTCTTAACAATCTATTCTAGTATATTATGAATTAAGCATCTTTTCTTTTCCTTTCGAAAAACAAAAATAAGGCCTAAGCAGAAGAAAGAAAATATGAAATAGAAACAAACAGACAGCAGAAGGATACACAAAAAATAGTCCATTGAAAAAAAAAAGGGGGGAGAGAAAGAGGACTACCCTGCTGCGATACTCAAGAATGAAATCCTCAGGCTTTTTGATATAATCCTTGCTCTTCTTGTTTTGAAACTTCTTCTGCTCAAATTGCTCCTTTTTCCGTAATGCCCATTCTTCATTGCTTTTCCTCTTCTTCAAAATAATCTCTGGGATGTAATTCAGCTTCTCTTCTTCCATATTAGCTACACCAAAAAAAGAAACAAAAAAATCAAAACCCACATGCCAAATGAATAACAACCAGCAGCCATAGAACTAAAAGTCGCACACAGAAAGGACAAATAAAATTTGTGAATCTAGTTCTTTTGTTCAGATATCACCTCAACGAAGAATAAACGAACAGATTACAGCTACAACCACGCACCCTTGTGAAGTCAATGCCGCGGGACAGGGTTCATAAGGTTCTCAACTTGTGAATTTTGTGAAGACGATGGAGCTCTCCTCAGACACCAAGGTTGAGTCCCTAACCTAAATCTTGTGAAAGGACGTCGTTAGCCCTCTGAATACCCTAGGAGTCATTATATTACCTCGTCCAGTAGCGCCGCAGGTGCGGTATATCTATTGAAAAAATTAAAAATTTATGCACATGTCTCTTGGGAATGCAGGGACAACCGCCCGAGGACCGTCGCTTGGATCTTTGGCTTTCAAGAGGGCCACGTCATTACTTTGTAAGCTTTTAACTTGTGAAACCGGTTTAGAAAAAAAAAAAAAATCAGTGAAATTTTATTATTTTTTAAAAATTATTTTTTAAAATAAAAAAATAAAAAATTTATTTAAATATAAATTTTAAAAATAAGTATTTTTTATTTTTTAAGATAAAAAATTATATTTGATATTATTTATAATTTTATTATTAATAAAAATAGATATTTCTCTTATTTTTGAAAAAAAATATAAAAATAATTCTATACAATAACAAAGAAAATATTATTTTGGTGTTTACTGAACACTGTTTTGTAAACTGTTTTTTCAGTTATACTTTTACAAAATAGTTTTTGAAAAATAATTTTTAAAAATAACTTAATAAATAAATTTTTTTATTTTTATAAAACAAAAAACCTGTTTTTAAAAATAAAAAAACAACTTCCTAAACAACACTAAAAGTCCAAAAGATTTCATCCATTTTGATGGTTCACTCTTTAGCATGAATTTGGTTTCTGATTAATGAATAAAATACAAATAATCCTAAAGTTTAGGGTCTAAAATTTCAAATTTTATAAATAACTTTTACAATTTTTAAAAAATTAAAAATGTTAAAATCTTAATTAAAAATATATATTTAAATTATTCATGATTTTTTAAATTTTTTATGTAAATTTAAATCAATTTGTGAATAAATTTTTTCAATTGAATTAATACGAATGAAAATTAAGTATTTAAAGCATTTGAGGTAAGGTTGAAGATAAATATTTTAAATAAATTATTGTTGAAATTTAGTTTAATTAGACTTCGGGAGGTGGGTATATGTTTTTTTTAATTTTTTTCCTTTACTATTTTCAGTTTATTACACTAAAAAATAATCAGGTAGTTCCTTTGCATTTTTCTATTTCTTTAAACTATGATTTAAATGTCTTTAGTTTTTTAAAAATTTTAGAGGGTTATATGTAGAATTTGAAATTTTAAAAATATTATATTATATTAAACATTAATTTAGAAAAGTTATTTGTATTTTAACCCTAGTTAATTAAGTGTTGTGATGCATCCTTTATTTTTTTTTATTTCCAACAAAATATAATTGAAAATGTAAAAAAGAAAAAAATAATAGCCACGGATTTACCCAGCAGAATGAATAGTCCTAGAGATGGGAAAATGTTACTTTGATTGAAAAAAAAGACAAAATTTTCCTTCCAAAAATTCACATAAAATCCCCGTAGAAAGTGAGGAGATATAAATCTCATTCTTAAATAGTGTTTTTTTAAAAAAAAATATTTTTTAATTTTTATAAGTGTAAAATTTTTAGAAATAGTTCCTGCTGTAACCTTTTTATGGTTATAATTAGTATTTTATAATATGCAAAATTTGTGAAAAAATGATAAAAATGTAAATTTTTGGAGGTGTTAGAATAAAAAATGAATCAAAAACACAAGTGAATCAAAAGTTATATGAAATAATCTTTGTTCTAATCATGATTTTTTTTATTAGAAAAAAATCTTCAAAATAAATTGAACTCCTTATGAAACCAGTTCTTAAATAATGGTATCAAACAAAAAGTGGCAAGTGAGTTTAGAGGTATAATGGAAGTCTTAGATTCAAACATTTTTCATCACAATATCAATATGTATTCAATTGCAAAAAAAAAAATTAATTATACGAACGATTTTAAATTTCATCTTATTATTGATATTTTTTGTACTATGCAAAATAGGTTGGTAAAAGTTAAGTCCAATTGGATAAGGTCCAGATCAATTAAGATTAAGGTCGTTGAATAAAGGCGCCCGATTGCCAGTCGCGAGTTCAGGTTGCGGGACGAAGGTCCTGGCAGTGATTCCAGGTCGATTGACAATAAGTTTCAACTCACTGATCAAAACATGCCACCTCATCCATCTTTCATAAAACCCACTCTGGTTAAACTTGAGGCATGAACCAACTTGCATAGCCAGCTTGCATGGCTAACTTGTAGACATTAATTAGTAGGAATCAATTTGTACTTAAACTATTATTATTTTCCCCTTTTTTTAGACTATACCTTTGTAACTATAAATAGGGGGTTAAGATAACTGTAGAAGGGGAGGACCTGAGAGACCACTTTGAGAGAGCCAATTCTAAACAAAGGGAACACTCTGCAAAATATAGAGATACTATAAATTATATACTGTACACTCAAATATTTTAAGAAATAACATTATCATGGACGTAAGGGTTGACCGAATGACTTTAGTTGAATCACGTTAAAATCTCCCTATCGTCTCACATATTTTGTTCTTCCTCTTCATCTCCTCTTATCTCTTTCTCTTTCACTCAACCGAAATTATAGTTTGGAATTATACTGAACTATTCTGGTTAACCGAATTTGAGCTTACCAAATTCCATCATCAACATATCTACTGTGAGTATAAAAGTTTTTACGCTATCAATGAATAAGAAGATAACACGTCATTAAAAAAATAAAAGTAATTAAGATTTTTTGCTAATAACAAAAGAGTTTTAATAGTTTTTTATTGATGTAACAACACATAAGTAGATAATATTGTAAAATTAATTTAAACTAACAGTCAATCAAATTTAAATCCCATAAAAATAATACTATTAATAATTTAATGAGTTTAAATTTGATTTATTATTAGTGTAAAAATTTTTACACTATCAATGAATAGAAAGATGTCACATAATTAAAAAAATAACAATAATTAAATTTTTATCAACCATAATAGAGTTTAACAGTTTTTAAATAATATGAAAATGCATGAATTCATAATAGTATAAAATTAATTTGTACTAACTGTTATATATGAAAATTGGCTCGGTCTAAGAGTGCTCGCGAGAAGCCCGAGACCTACAAGGAGACCAGCTCTAGCAGCGCCCAAGATCGTTTCACCGTGTCACAAAGCGACTTCATCGACCTTGACTCGTGCTCAACGGCATGGGTTCGAACTCACTATTCCCAGGGTCGGGCAAGCGACCTAGCGAAGTCTAGCCTGTGACCCGAAGCTCGTCAGACAAAAAGGCTAAATCATGTCTAGCCCCAACGGTCAAATGGGGTCCCACCTGCAATAGGTAGCTTACAGCCAAAAGTAGAAGATTTGGTCTGCACAATAAATACTGATGTAATAGATTTACTGCATATGTAATTACCATTGTAACCTCCTTTCCTCTATAAATATGAGGAAGGAGCCCCTCT
>JANHAO010006053.1:0-21866 GCA_026873985.1 Saraca asoca | reverse complement strand
TCTGGATAGTTAGTTTGCAATCGTTTTGGTACTTAAAAAGAAGTAGAGCTTCCCTGTGGGATCGACCCGTACTCGCCGGTTCTGTTTTACAACTACGCCGTGCGCTTGCGGTTATTTTTAAAACGTGCAGTACTTTATAGTTCACATCATGAGGATTTCAAAAGGGTGGTGGTTATAGTTGAGCAATCATTCTATTCAACTTTTGTAAGTGCTAGTTCAAACTTGGAGTTTTTCTATTATAGTGGATTCAAGCTTGATTGAGAGGTTGGAAGTGGATGTACACCTTACAAACAAGTTTTTAAGGGAGAACTACTATAAATCAATGTTTGAATATCTCTATCCTTATTCCTTTACTTTTTACACTATATTTTGTTTAGATTCATTAATGATCATAATCTTTTTGGATAAGTTGATGTTGTATTTACTAATATTGCTGATTTCATTATGATTAGATTTTTTTGCTTCCAAGTCAATTAGTTGTTTTTACTAAAATTTAAAAAGGGTTTGAAAAAAAATTGTTTTTAAAATTGTAAAATCCTAAAGCCAATTTAACCCCTCATGGTGGAATCTATAGTTATGATATGGACTGATCGGCCCAAAAGCCAAAAGACAATTAACTTTCTAGCACATAAGAAAGGCTTGACATCTATTTCAAACCAAGGAACTAACCTATAAAACATAATAGGTACCATCCCTCACTTTCATACACACACTAATCTATGCTTCTTTTGAATTATCACTAACTTAAAGATCAAAGCATGCTCAGAGGATCCATTCTATTTTGCATAGCTAGCTCTATTTGTCATAGGATCTCTTGGCAATCATCGATCAACCTAAGCAAGACCAGCTCACACAAGTGAAAAAATGGTAAAAACAAGTGACAAAAACTCAAAATTATGAACTATGTGTTTGATTGATCAAAGGAAGAAAATAAAATAGTGAAAAGCAATAGGAAATTAAAAAGATTAAGTCATGAGCTTAAAGTTAAACTCGAGCAGCTCCATCAGTATTAAGTCAAAATTAAGCAGTCCCCTTGATGCCATATCAAGCCAAGCAGCTCCTTCAACATTATGTCAAAATCAAAAAATTCTTTTGATGCCATATTAAGTTCGAGTCACTCCCTCGACATTAAATCAAAATCAAGCAGTCACTTCGATGCGATATCAAGCTCAAGTAGTCCCTTAACACTTAAAGCCAAAATAAATCCTCAAGACCTCAAGCCTAAATTGTCCCTCAACAATTTGAGACCAAGCAATTCCTTGATACTTAAGCAAAAGTACCTAAATGTTAGAATGATCCATTGGAAGTCAAAGTGATTGAATGACTCATCAAAGATCGAAACGGTTAAACAACCCCATTGGAAGTCAAAATAATCAAATGACTTGTTGGAAATCAAAATGGTTGAATAAGCCATTGGATGAAAAAATGGTCGAACGACTTATTGGAAGTCAAAGCAATAACCTTTTGGAAGCCATTAAAAGAACCAGTAAAATTATTAGAGTAAATGACTCATTAGAGGTCAAAACCTAAAAGTAAAGCAAAGATAAAGATACAAAGTTGAGTGACCACAAGGTCATAAAATGACCAAAATATATCCAGTACAAAAAAAAATGAAACATAATTAGTCAGATCCTAAATATTTTTATCTCATTGGCCAACTCCACAGATATCCACTCATTTGCTGGAATAAGGATATGAGAAGTCACCTTTGGTTGAACAATGGCATATAGTAGGGGGAGGCAAATGACATAACCTAAAATGAATGTCCATTAGACTATGGCTGATTGATCGGCCCAAGAATAGGCAATCATTGAAAGTTAGCAATTCACATGGTCATAATCGACCAATTGAACCAAGATATGACTGGTCAATCAACCTAGGTCTATACCTAGCAAACCATCTAAAAAACTTAGTCAAACAAATAATCTATATCATTGTCAGCAAGCACACACTCTATAATAAATCAAGCCATTCAAAAATGGCCCAAAGCCATGGTTGATCGAATGATTCATGTCACTGCAAGTGTGACCAAACCCCCATAGCAAGTGTAAGCCACTCAAAAGCAGTAACTTAAGGTTGTATAGAACTATAGTCAATCGATGAGGACATATACCAATAGCAAGTCAATTGACTTAAGCAAGTCTTGGCAATTAGGACCATGTTTGATAATAGCAACCCACTAAAGGTCCATAACAAACCAACACACTCAAGACCATGCACAAATGGCATGACTACATCATTAACCATTAAGCAAGAATTTCACTCATGCCACTTCTGTGCCAAAAACACATGGATGCTACCCATTTGTCCAAAAGCATACCAAGTAGCATGATCAACACCTATATAAACACTAAGGTATTCCCTTTCTAGACCATTTTCACTACACATATTGAAACTTTACTTCTAGAACTAGCTTAAGCATTGAAGTGTGCTCAATGGACTACTTCTGTCATACATTGTTGACCTTGTTCCCTATACATGTCACTCCACCTTCGAGCATGATCCCTCTTTGTCAATCCGCTCGCCTTGAAGAGTTTCGGCAACCACAATATGAAACCATTTCAAACTTATTCAAATAATAAGGCTATTATGACAAAATGAAATATGGATTTGAAAATATACATTAAAATTATTTTAATATAGCATGTTTGACTTGCGAATTAGAAACAAGATAAAGCTAATAATAAGTCTTATCTAAATTTATAATATTTTCCATTAGGCTGATTTGGGCAATTGAAAAAATCCCTCTTCTATCAATCCATAGTTGATAGAATCCTTCTTCTAGCAATCCTTAGTATTTTCAATTATGGGAAGACTTTATAACTTTCTTATGGGAGAAAATAGACTCCAAATAGTAACATAGAGTAAGATCTTATCATTTTAATGTAACATCTAGGTCAAGATCCTACCCATCATAGGATCCACCCAAATTCTAAAGTCTAGGTATTGTACCTATAAAAGTCCAGCATATACCATCACAAAAGGGGCCTAATGATTCATTTTGACATTAAAATTTAAATAATATTATGAAATATGGGCAATCCGAATTACATATTTCTAATAATCTCCTACTTAGACCCTATAATTTATAATATGTGACAACTTTTGTTTAATATCAAAATAAATTAATGATATTATTATGCCCATCTGTTGAAAACATAAGTGCCTAATAGTACAGAACATTATATCTAAAAAGGTATAGTAATGTCATACATATTGCACATTTACATTTCATTGACCAAGATATTAGATGTGCATAATGAGACTTACATAGCGATATGATCCATGGAAATATGTTCAATACAAGTAATATGTTCACTTATCTTCTCTCGTACAAACTAGTACTTAACATCAAAATGTTTCATACACGCAGAACAATTATTATTTAGAGAGAAGTTAACAGCAACAGAATTATTGCAGTAAATGGATAATGGCCTCAAGATGCTCTTAACAATACTAAGATTAGCAATAATATTCCTTACCCATAGAGCTTCATAACATGTGACATATTCTATTTCCATATTGGAGATTGCTATAAGTGACTGCTTAATATTTTTCTACAATACAGCTCCTCCTGCCATCATAAAGGGATATTCAAATGTGGATTTATGATCATCTAGACATCTAGTAAAATCTAAGTCTAAGTAGCCTTTAATCTTAAGATCTCCTAATCTTTTGTAGGTTAGCACATAATTTTTTGCACCTTGTAGGTACCTTATTACTCTTTTTGTAGCTATATAATATCTTTGACCAGGATCGCTCAAGTATTTCTTTAGTACACTAACAATAAAAGGTATATTAAGAAGTGTACACACCTAAACATACATTAGGCTACCTACAACTAATCCATATGGGACATTATTCATTTTTTCTCTTTCTTTATCACTTTAAGGACACTAACCTTTAAGAACATCTCATCCTTTTGAATAGGTGCAAAAACTTGATAGCATATTGTCATGTTAAATCTTTTCAGTACTTTCTCAATGTATGATCGAAGGTATATACCAAGCACACTTAAGGATCTGTCACAATGAATTTCTATGTCAAAAAACAAAACGGGCATTCCCAAGATCTTTCATTTCAAAATGCTAAAACAACATTTGCTTTTCCTCAATCAACAAGTTTAAATTATTGCTTGTAAGAAGAATGTCATCAATATATAGTACTAGTATTATGTAACTTCCTACACTTACCCTTATATAAATGCACTAGTCCGTGTCATTCTCCTTGAACCTAAGAGAAGTCACTATCTCTTCAAACTTGAGATGCCATTATCTAGACACTTGCTTTAATCCATATATGGACATTCTCAGTTTACATAGAAAGTGTTCTTTGCCTTTCTCTTAGAAACCACTTGGTTGCCTTATATAAATTGTTTTTGACAAGTCACCATTCAAGAATGTTGTCTTAACATCCACCTGTTGTAGTTCAAATCATAAAGAGTTACCATCACCATACACAAAATGAGTCCTCAGTAGAGACTAGTAAGAAAGTTTCTTTTTAATCTATGCCTTCCTTTTCTGTGTAGCCTTTAGCTACAAGCCTAGTCTTGTGCCTCCCAATTTCCACTTGAACATCTCTCTTAGTCTTAAAAACTCATTTACATTCAACCAAATTACAACTAGCAAGTAATTTAACTAGATCCCATACTTGATTCTTATACACTAATTCATCTTTCATTGCACTAATCCACCTTAAAGAATCAGAACTAGATATGGCCAGGGCAAATGTAGTGGGATTAGTATCTATCATATTCATATTCCTACAAGTAGATCACATAATCATCTGAAATTGTTGGTTTGCACATTTTGTTAGATCTCCTTTGGGGAATGTCCACAACTAGTTCCTTTGGTTCCATATCTTCTGTCATAAGTTGTACTAGATTAACATGTGGGATGATGGAAAATGATCCTATAGCTTATGGCACTAGTGGAATTATGAAATTTTCTTCCATAAAAGTGGTGATGCATGATACCTAACTCCCGTTATCCAACTCATCCTTAAATAAATGGCTCTATCTAATTTGATCATTCTGGTTATATGAGTTGGATAGTAGAATCTGCTATCTCTTGATTCACTACAATAGCCTATGAAGAGTCCAAAGATGGTTTTAGAATCTCTTTGTCAAGGAAATATAAGGTTTTACCTCTATCTTGCAACCCCAAACAAAAAAATGCCTCAATTAGGCTTTTTACCATTTAATAACTCATAAGGAGTCTTTGGGACTAACTTGCTTGGTACATGATTCAAAATGTAGGCAACAATCTTTGAAGCATCACCCTATAAAAATTTTGACAATGAAGAATGAGCAAGCATACATCTAACCATGTCCATGAATGTTTGGTTTCTCCTCTCTGTGATATCATTTTGTTAAAGTGTTCTAAGCATCATGTAATTAGCTTTAATGCCACACTCTTGCTAATATCTAGCAAATATACATACTATAGTATTCACCACCTCTATCAAAGTCGATACCTTTAATTTTCTTTCCATGTCTAAGCTTAACCACAACTTTAAAAGCTTTCAAAGCATTCAATGATTCATATTTTTCAATGAGCAATTCTACCTATCCAAATCTAGAGTGATCATTCATGAAAATGATTAAGCATTTGTAGCCACCCATGGCAGTAGAGGTAATAGGCCCACTGATATCTATGTGAATCAATTCTAAGGCTTCCTATTTTCTACTTCTTTTTTCCTTTCTAGCTTTAGAAGAGAGTTTCCCTTTGATGTAGTCTACATATGTGTCAAAATTTGAAAAATATAGATCATGCAAAACCCTTTCTCTTATTACCCTTTCCATTATCTTTATAGAACTATGTCCTAAATATATGTGCCATAGCAATAAGGAATTCTTGTTAAGTCTCTTTCTATTCTTGCCAATTATAATATTAATCGCATTTGTGAAACCAAGATCAAGATTAATTTTATATAATCTATCAAACAATATATCAAAACCAAACACACGAGTTATAAAACAAATCAAACTTTCCATTTTCAAAATGACAAGAATATCCATTAAGGTCCAATGCAACAATCAAAATCGAATTCCTTCTCATGAAAGGTATATAAACAATGTTCTTTAGTTCTAATACATGATTAAAGATAAACATGAAGAGATATGTCCTATATGCTCCACTTGTACTATGTCATCATTTCCAAGTTAGACAATAAGCTCCCCTTCACTTGGCCTCCTCAGGTTTCTCATTGTCTGCAAGGAATTTGACATATGAATAATAGCACTAGTATCCAACCACCAAGTACTTGATGGTACATCAATTGCATTCGATTCAAAACAAACTTGAGCCAGAGGGGTACCTTTCTTCTTTTTCTCAATCTATTTTTTGTAGTTGAAATAATCCACCATTTTATGTTCATATTTCTTGCAGAATCTACAATTTCCTTTAAACTGACCCTTTTTAGACTTGTGATGATTATCTTTCATTTCACTTTTTTTCCTGTCATGGGTGGATTTCCCTTTTCTATCCCACCGATGCCCCTTGTGTCCTTGTTCTAAAATTGAACCATGAGAAACAAAATTTGTAGTCTGAATCTTTCCCTTTCTCATGTCCTCCTTTACTTGAGTCACAATGGATATCAGCTCATTAATGTTCCATTCACCCTTTTGGGTATTATATAAAGTCTTTAACACGTCAAATTAAGTAGATAGAGATTCCACTGCATGGCAAATAAGGAAGCTATCATCTAGATCAACCTTCATGCTCTTCAACTTGTTATAATAGATAACCAGATTTAAAATGTGCTCCCACACTCTACTGACATTGTCATATATTATCTTTTCAAGTAGTGAGAGACGATGACTTTTCTCTACTTTGTTAAATTTTATAAATTTTTCTACAACTGAGTCAAGAAAGGTCTTTACATTCTAGAACTCAGGAATGCTATATCTAATGGTCTTATCCATAATGTACTTCATGACCATTATGCATATACGATTTGAATAAGCCCATTTTTCATGCTTGGCCCTTAGTTCAACACTTGAATTTGCATCAATGATAGGTTCCTCTTCCCTAGATGCCAGATCCAAATTGGTAACCACCAAATACAAATTTAAAGATTTAGCCCAACCTCATAGTACAAAAGTTAATTATATAAGGAAATTAGCAGAGGAAAATTTATCAACATTAACACATGTAATACTTTAATCATGCTTATATTTTCCTCATAAATATTAACTATGCAATTTTACACAATATTATACCATAAGAACTAATACCAAATGGGTATTTAAAATCTTATAATATAATACAAGAATTAAATACTATATTCTTAAAACCTAATTCCAGTAGGGTGTTTAAGATTCTAAGAATGCAATACTTAATCCTATACTTATATTATCACCAACAGGCTATATTAATAATATCATATTAAAAGGGCATGTAATATTATTAATATAACACTCTCCTAGATACCACACTAAATAATTTTATTTTTAACAAAATTTTATGTAAATGGTCCCATGATAGGCGGGTACACAATTACATAATATTTAATGGCATGATATTAATTACTAATAATTTCTACAAATAACACTTAACAAAATGGAAATAATTAATACAATAATTTTAAATTTCTCAAAATTAATTTTGAAAAAAACCAAAATGGGGTCTTGCAAAGTACTTTTATAAGTAAAAGAAAATACTTAGATAATTCAAGTTTGAATGTATTTATTTTGGTACCCAAAAAAGTATTTATGAGAAAAAATTTGTGTCAAGCTTGAATCAATCCTTTTTTTTCTTCAAATTGATATGTTAAATTATGCTCCAATTTGAAGTAAAAGCATCGGTCCCCTTTGCTCAAATTCTAGGCAATTTTTTCAGAACACCAAATCACAATCATTCCTCAAATTGATGAATAAGTTCTATTCTTACTTAAATCCATGCCTATAGATTCAATCTATTGATTCAAGCCATTTTTTTCATCAAAATGATATGAGGGAAAAAAATTAAATTGTGCTTCAATTTGAAGTAAATGCATCGGTCCCCTTCTCTTGAATTCTAGGAAATTTTTTCATAAAATTAAATCACAATTATTCCTTAAATTGATGAGTGAGTTGTATTCTTATTCAGGTTCATGCCTACAAATTCAATCTAAGAATATTCAGACACTTAATTCACAATCAATACAATTCAACATATGATAATATCATATAACATTAATTAATGAATTCTAATATTTTGAGGCTATGAAAATTTTAAACTTTTTAGCATTACTAAATCATCAATGCCATATAATCTTACATTAGCAAGCTTTGCCAATGAGCCACAATTTCAAACAACTATATTACATAATTTCAGGCTTTGATATTAACTAATAAAATGAAGTATGAATTTGAAAATATACAGTGGAATTATGTGAACATAACATGTTTGAATTGTAGATTAGAAACAAGAAGAAATTAATAATAAGCCTTATCTTCATAATATTTTCTATTAGGCTAATTTAGACAATTAACAAAATCTCTCCTCTAGTAATTCTTGTCTTTTTAATTTAGAGAAGATTTTACAACTTTCTGATAAGAGAAAATATTCTTTGACTAACAACACAAAGTAGGGACCTATCATTTTAATATAACATCTAGGTTAGGATCCTACCCATCATAGAATCCACCCAAATTTTATAGTATGAATTTAATACCCATAAAAGCCTAGCATATAGTGTCACAAAAGGAACCTAATAATTCATTTTGACATTAAAATTTAAATAATATATAAAATATAGACAATCTAAATTACAAATTTCTAACATATTCATAATTAAGGGTGCTTGGGATCAAGGCCCCAAGGACTAAGACAAGTTAGCTTATATTCCCTTAACTAATGAAACTACAGCCAAAATTCCTTCTTCTTACATTGGTGATTCCGATACATTCTTTCCATTTTGATATTCAAGTGGGAAGTGGTGAGTCTAGCCCCTATTTTTAAAAGATTTATAATTGTTTTAATGATAATAAATTTTTTAAATAAATTAATTGCATTAAATTTTGATGTTCTTATCTTGAAAAGCCTTGAATTGCTTAGTGAAAACTTTGATTAAGCTTAAGATTAATTTGATGCAAAGGTTAGAATTTATTTGAATTTAGCCCAGGGTTTAAGTTAATTTTTTAAGAACTATTTATCTTAAGGATTTGTATAAAGATTTTTTGGAAAATTTCTTTAAAAGTATTTCACCATGTTCATAAATGTTTTCAACAAGTTTTACACTTGGAATATATACTTTTGATTTGAAAAAAAAAATGTTTTGAAATTGTTTAGAAACATTTTTACTCAAAAATTTTCAAAACAATATTTTGAATTTTGCAAATCCTGGGCTCACAAGTCAACTTGTAGCCCTCTAGATTTTGCCATAGAGCATTGCATTGCTCACAATTCGATTTGTAGTTTTTGAAATGCACACGTGAATCAAATCACAAGCCTTTGAATTTCTCCTGAGAACATCGCATTGCAGATGATTTGGGTCGCAATTTTTGAACTTTGTACATGAGTTAAATCACACCATCCTAAAATAGGGTAGGCGAGTTGAATCACAAATCAACTCATGAAGACAAACTTTTTTTCACAAAAAACCTTGTTCTTCATGAGTCGACTTGAGAGTTAATTTGCAATTCAAAATTTGCCCCACATGATTCAACTCGTGAGTCAACTTAGATTGAGTAAATTTTAATATAAAGGTCACTTACTGGTTTATCACAATAAATAGTTCATGCTCTCATTTCCTCAGTGTGAACCCTAAATCCCAAGAGGTAAATATTACCCATTTCTTCATAACTCTATCTATTTACTCTTACAACTTCTTTGTCACACCCCGATCCATGGAATGTGACTAGCATAAAAGGTCACTGTTAGGAAATCCCCTACAAGAATCACAATATAGAAATTTTTACTAATTAATCTAACATACCAAAGACCAAAATTATATTGATGCATAAATAAATATTTACATTTTAAATCCTATTAAAAATCCAGTAGAGTTTCCTCTATTTTCTGGACACTTGAGCATAAAGCCTTTATAACAAACAAGGGTTACACACCCTATACACATCTTATACAATAACTCAAACTCATATCAGCTCAGATAACATAAATCTATATCCTACTAGGCATTCACAAATCAAAATACATGCAAACAATAATTCTACCAACTGCTAAAGTTTTCACCATCAATATACCTTTAGGCTCCACCAAAGATGATCCACTTGATCAATGAGCAGATCCTGAACTAGAATGATGAGAAGGGACAATGGGGTTATCTTCAGGCTCTGAAAAACATGGAAAAAATAGGGTGAATTTCATAGAAACTCAATGAGTAAATAATCCTATAAAAAACCAAAACCTAGTTCATAATTCATATCTGAAATCCAAAAGATAAAATATGTATGTATTCATGAAAATAAGCTTACCAATTCAATAGTCATAGTCTCAAAATAGATTTGGAAACTTTCATTCATTAGAAAATTCATATGATTAAAATATGGTATTCAACAAAAGCAAAATAAGAAACAAAGTCAGATACTATGAAAATTATTCATCATGGCATAAACACAGTAGAAATTCAATAAAGCTTTTTAAATTTACTAATACTCAAGTAGCAAAATATTTTGTAATTGCCTTTTTACTAAAATAACATTATAATCCAAAGGATAATTCCTAAAGGTAACTAACCTAATAGATATCTTCATAATCCACCAAACACACCAATCAAATATTCATATATTCTCCCCCAAACGCACCAATCAAATATTCTAATCACAACTACACTTGAGGTTTTCCAAGGAATTTCCAATGGATTCAGAATTTCAAAACAATAAATCAATCGAAAAAACATTATACTACCCTTTATAACCAGAGATAATAAAAATTTCTATTCATATCATGATATTAGAAGTTAGGAGATACTATCAATCATTCCAGGTAGCATAAACTTCAAAAATGTCAAAAATTCCACAACATAGTAATATGAAATCATTACTCTTGTAAACCGTAATCATTACAAAACACAAAAATACTCTAAGTTCTTTTCATATTGCTATATTAGTAACATGAAATCATTAGTTCCAAAATGCATAATTTCATCATGGCAAATCATTTTCATATATACAACATATAATTAAACATTTGAAACAAGTTAACATCAAAAATCTAATTATTCAAAAAATAAAATGTTCCATATAATAAAATTATTTCATATTGCAAAACAGGATTTACCAAGAGAGTAGGATTATCTATTCACCTTAGAAACTTCTTAATTGATCAAATTTTCCAAACAAAATGGCCAATATCGCAAGAAGGGTCCACAAAATGCTAGGTCATCTAACTTAAGAATTTGAGTCAAACTATATATATAGTTAAGTATAATCAGTATTAAAATCAATCCTTGAACTTAAATTTAAACTCCTTTAATTAAGCACATCTATCCTATACTGATATTTAACTACCATATCTAAAGCTATAATTTCATAATCAAGTAGTAGAATCACCTATTTAGTTATTTGGTTGAATCTCAAGAATTTGACATCAGTGTACTTGGTTCTTCGATGGGAGTATCACTGAAGCTAATTAAGAAGGAAATTTTAGCATACATCAACTTTTGAAAGTTAGGGTTTCAAATAAAATTTCTTGATAAGTTGAAATAGGCTTAATATAAAATAAATTTGATATTTCAAGAAGACTCATTATCATCCAAAGTAATGGTGGGAAGCTTAGATCGAGCTGGTTCATCACCAAAAGGCCAATTGAAAATCAGCTGGAAGAGCGCCCGAGAAGACAGAACATGGCTATCAAGCTAGACCAAAGGAAGTATGGCACCAGAGAAGAGAAAGGAAGAGGAAGAAGTGCCAGAACTCGCCCATAGGAGGAGAAGGCAAGAAGCAAAGGTTGGCTTGTGATGGAAGAGATCCCAAAAGCAAGGGAAGGTTTTTAGGGCAAAAGGAGAAACAGAGCACACAAGAGTGGGGATGCGAGGTAAGTAAAAATCAATAAGAAAAATAGGGTAATTTGCAGTTTAACCCCATTGACCCGTCAACGTCTTCATTAAAGTCCTCCTAGAAAAGCAAAAATTATATTACAATCACAACAAATATTTAAAAGTTTCAATTTGGTCCACAAAAATATATTTCTATCTCCTTATTTTATTTTCTTATTATTTTCCTTTTTAAGATATTACATTCTTGAGCTAGATTTCAATGATTCTTTGGCTCTAAAGCTTCAATTTTGTATTATTAACTTTTAAGTTTTTGTTATTCTCTTTCATATCTAAAATTTCTAGGTAAAATTTAAGGCTAGCAAAGCCTAAGTTGGAAAAAGTGCAGTATCTCTTGTATTCTTAGCTTTTAATAAGGTATCTCAAAGGGATTCCGATTGTTGGGAATACAATCATTGTAAAGGTTCCTCCTTGTGGTGGATTCAAACTTGAAAGGACAAATCTTAGTAGAACCAAGCTTGTTTTAAGCTTAAAAAGTGGATGTATACCTTACAATCTATATTTGAACCTCTCTATTCCTACTCTTTTGTTTTTCTACAATCTATCTTTCTATACTTTATATTCTTGATATTCATTATTATTCAAGTTAATGTTTAGTAATCAATGTGTTGATTTTTAAATTGTTAGAGTTGATTTGTTATATTGTTAATCTTTTATTATCAATGTATTAAAATTATTTAAAATTTGAAAAGGAGTTTCGAAAAATGATTTAAAAAGTTGGCAAATCTTAAAACCAATTTAGCTCTCTTGTTTTGGAATACTTGGCTACAGGAAGAATTGAGAGGACGAGGCTGAGAGTCTTCAAATGAAGCCAAAATCAAGATAAGGCACAACCACAACCTTAAGATGGCCATATTATCTCAATGTCGATAAAAAGAAAAGATGGTATGCTACTGACTCATAGCTTAGATACAGAGGAAATGGGGCAAAGGTTTGAGGCAAAACTAAGGTAATTTATAGGCAACCATTATCCTGTTCATGAGCAAAAAAACACTCCATTAGCATCACAGTTAAGTCTTGAAGAGAGATTAGTAAACATATTCAATGTACATAAATTGTATATATTAAGTTAATCATTAAATAACATCAAGTTTGTACTGTAAAAGTCTTAATTAGAGGCAACTCAATATTAACTAAAGTGGATTAAATGGTTGGTCCAAAATCTATTTTGGTGAATCAAGTCCCTTTTAACCCATTGATTTAGATAAAGATTAAGACTCTATTTATTTTGCTAGAAGATATTTTTCTTTAATTTCATTCACTCATATATAAGTGAAATACTTTCATACCACTTACATATCTTATGATTAAAAAAATAATATATGATGTCATGATAATGGAGGAAAGTAATTTCTTCTCTAAAAAGAGGATGTTATTTTCCATCACATTCTTCACATTTAACATTGAATAAGTATTATACTTTTTATTATCTTAATATTTTATAACTATAAATACAAGTAAATAAAATTATTTCTACTAAAAATATTTTCTGTCAAAACATATTTACCCCAGAGAATTTCCATAATTAGAGGACAAAAAGCAATAATTATAACTCATTGAGGTGTGGGAGCTCTTGTCTGTATATGCAAGCAATATGAATTTAAGCAAATCAAGCATATGGAAGGCTAAAGATTAGGATTTCTGGCGTGCTAAGTATCCAATGGTATGTCTGTTGTATGCATCAGTATTCAGTCATAATCTGGACTTTGGACCGACCTAATTAAAAAGCAAGACCATAATCAAATCTCCACTACTTTCTGCTGCCAATCTAAAATTGGCCAAGGTTCATATTCCTTGGAGATCCTCTGACCGTTCTCCAATCCCTGTCTCATTCTGTGGGAAGTCATTAAAATTGACCAATGCACATATTAGAATTCTAAAATGGGATTCACTTTTTCTAGGTACGCTTAGTTTTTCTTTAACATTATAATAACATTTTTGTGCTAAATACAATGCATTAATAATTTTACTTGGTGTTTACTGTCTCATTATCCACTGTAGCATAAGGTGCATGATTAATCACAATTTTTTTTTTCTGCCTATATTGCATTTGGAGGTCATTATGAGATCAGCATTGGAGAAACTTTAGACCTGTTGTTATTTCTTTTATAATTCTCGTCGGACTTTAAACAGAGTGTTATCTATCAGTTTAGTTGCAAATTTGTTTTTTACATTGATCGCTCTTCAAGAACTTTTAGCCCTAATGTATCATGCATCGTTATCACATTCAAACTGGATGTGAATAAAATGCCATAAATGATCATTTAATGTCTGTTTAACATCACAAACACATGACAGTAAAGAACGTGAAAATACAATCACAGTGCAAAAGTAAACCTGTAACCAAACTCAACCTGCATCATTTATCACTTGTGTCACAACACGATGTACAAAACCATGTGTCTATTATTAATCTCAAAGTATTAAGGTTTGGTAAAATCATGCGCTGGCTTCAACATTTCTCTTGCCTTTGCTGCTCAACTCTGCCGCTGAAATTAGGGAAAAACCGACAGTAGCTTCAACATTCCATCAGTAAGTAACGCATATGCCACTCGACGCCAGCGGAAAGGCCTATCCTAGAAAACCAATTTCGAGATTTGATAACAACGCATCAGCCGCTAGTTAATGATCCTAACTATCACTGAAGTTAACGCCCATACGGAATGTTGGAAACAACGTTCCAAAAGTACTGATATACTCTAAATATACACCTGTTTTTACTCTGTTTGAATAGAATTTTATTATTCATGTATCAATTTTATAGAATTCATATATAATAGAAATTATATGTTTCAATTTAAGACATTGAAGATTGTAACTGACTTATTTCTATTAGATGTAAACAAAAGTACATATTATAATTTAAGTATGACGTCTTTTCAACTCTTGCAAATTTTCTAACAACTGTGGCTTAGAAAAATGGAGATAAGATTGGCATTCTTTAGTGATCCAATAATATTAATTTGATGTTGTTTTATGAGATTTTTTTCTACTTAGTATTTTGGATTTGAATTCAAATGTTTCATTTATGTGTATTAAATGACATATTATTCCTGTTACAGAAAAACACAAAATATGGAAAAAAGGTCTTGCTCAATTGTCTAAAGTGGATGGCCCAAAAGCCCTAATTGGTTGCCCCAAGATATGCCTGTGCAGGAAAAGGGAAAACAAAAGTGAGACATCATGATTCAAGTTTTGTAAATATATGACGTTGACGATCTCATAATTGCTTAAACTTCAAAATTTTACATTGATCATTGGGATTTCCAGCATTACATGCACACACACTAGTGGTTGTGAGGTTGTCTATTTCATAAAAACGTTAATTAAGAAGTTCAAAAGATGGAAAGAATGTGTTATAAAGTGAAAAGTAATGCATGAGTAATTGGGAAATGTTTTCACATTAGATGCATGACTTGGATGAGCAGTTAAGAAAGATGCCAATTGTACTAGCAGAGTTATTAGGAATTTGTTGTTGAGAATTAGACAAAAAGGAACTGAATGAACATTAGGTTAACGCTGACTAAACAAATTATTATTGATAGAGTCGATCAGATGTTAAATTACGTAGTTTGGTGATTGGTATCAAGTATCAACTCTTCTATGTGTTAGAATGTTCTTCTTCAAGCCTATCATATCATATGTAAGTATCAACTCTTCTATGTGTTAGCATGTTCTACTTCAAGCCTATCATATATATATAACGCACCGTGTGGATGGACATATAGCACTGTATCGATGCAAACAAATGTATTTTGTGAATTGTATGGAAAGAAGATTAGTTTTTCTTGATGCGCAAATAAATCTTGAAACATCTCAAATTGTTATATAATATCCGGTAAATTAGTTTAAATTTAACTATAGAAAATAGAAATCATTATTATTCTTATGCAACCATGATTTGCTAATGTAGAAAGAAGTATTTGTATTTTTCTCTCTCAAATCTCATTAATTACACCAAGATTGATAGAGCCATGACTTGAGATTGGTAATGGTTGATAATCAATAAGTGAAAGAATTACTAGTATTTTAGTGTGAACTGTGTTTTTATTGACTTTCTTAAAATCTCACATTATTATGTGTATCATTTAAAATATTTTATAGGTTTTCAAATTTTATCCCACTAAAATATTAAAACATGTCACATTCACAAGTTATAAAATTTTATTATTCTTAATTAAATCTGATATTTTTTATAATCATTAAAAAAATACTAAATTCATCCAAAACTAACTAAATCTAGTCGGATTAATTAATTGTTAATTGTGTCATATTTTTTTTCTTTTTAAACTAGAATGTAATTTAAAATATGATATTATAGTTTTTTTTCAGCAATAAAGTGATGTCTAAATTAATTTATTACTTGTACTAGTTTTTTTTTTTTTTTACAATAAAATGATGTACGATTCAATTTAGGACACACACACATATATAAGGAGTGTTTACCCCTTGGCTCTTGTGGAGGGGAAGATTCTTACATTAAAAGGGGGAATCCACTTTGGATGGGATATGATTATATGCATTGTTTACCTTATCCGTCATTGAGCCTCAGTGTTTATCTTCTTTCTATATGGGACCACTAATTAATTCGTTTTCTGCAAAATACAGCCATTCTCTTCCATTTAAAAAAGCCTCAAATGCTCATGATCTTGGTCGACTAACCAAAAACTAATTAAATAGACGATGTTGATGCTTCAACAATTTATAAATTACTTATTAATTAACTTGATTGTTATGAGATTATTGTATATTGCTAATACTATATTGGTGTCTTGATAGAAAAAAAAAAGGATAAATTATAATATGATGTATAATCGGATGTAAGAAAAATCCTTGTTCTCATAGTTGATATGAAAATAAAAATATTTAAATATACATAAACTACTTAAGAATTTGGAGATCTTGAGCTCTTAGACAATTTTATATTTTTACGTATAATATAATATAATATAATGTTTTATATTCAATGTAGGGTATTAACATACCAAGGCATCTTGCCGCCTTTATTAAAATACACCTTTTAGATACTACTTTATAATGATAATGTTAGTGATATATTATGATAAATATATATATTTATCTAAGGGTTAATGATCTAACAAAATAGTCGAAGTCTAGTTCAGTTAAGGCATTAAATAAATAAAATATTATTTTTTTCTTTTGATCATCTATAAATAAAAAGTATGAGTTCAATTTATTATTATTAAATATTTTATTCTCTTATTTGAATTCTTTCTAACTTAAATATTGAAAAAAATTTCAATAATTTCCATCACTCAAACTATTTTACAAGTGACTTCCGATCATTAGACACAACTTATGAAGTTTAAAGTGTTGATCATGTTACATAAGGAGACATCCCAACCGGTTATCAATTTCTAAGCCATTCATTTATCATATTGTATTTGAGAGTACATATTGCTAGGTGTACTTTAAAAGATTGTTTAACTAGCAATTTTTTAAATGATTTATACACAAAACATTACTTATCAAAGATGACATTTATCCCTACTTTTGTCCTTTTCGTCCTGTTTAATCTTAATTTGGCATTTTATTAAATCATATTTGTAGTTAGGTATAAATTTTTATTTGAGTAAAACGGTATTTGTTAAAATGTCCCACATCCATTAGTTATAGTATAAAAATGCTTTTTATAAGTGTTGAGCAATCCTTTTCCTTATAAGATATCGTTTAAGGATGGAATTAGGCTCACATTTCTTAAGATAATATCAGAGCGTTATCCTTTTATTGCTCCGGCATAAGGGAATGTGTTAGAATGTCCCACATCAATTAATCATGATATGAAAATGCTCTTTATAAAAGTTTGGTTGTTGTTATTATGGATATGTCAAGAATAGAATCCGGAGGAAAATTGCAAAATACATTTTTTTAACTTTTGAGTGTTGGATTTTATCAACACCAACTTTAAAACTTAGAAATTAAATTTTTATATTATATAAAATTTAAAATTAACATTCATCTCCACTTAATTAATCACTTATTAAATTATATGATGTTTTCATAAATTTTTTAAACAAGAATTTATCATGTTATTTTTTCACATAATTTTTATGTTATATAATTAATAGAAATTAAATTAGATATACAGAATTTTAATTAAATATATTAATTGACTATTAATTTTAATTCTAAACTAATAAATGTGTTACATATACTTTATTAAAGAGACTTGTTTCTTCACATATAAGGCATAAGGCATGAAACTCAAGTTAAGATATCGTATTTTATCATTAAAATATGATTTTTATTATATAAGATCAGAGAGCGGCTAGAATCTATAGCACATTTAGCATTTATTTTGTGCCTTTTAAAAGAAGAATTAAGACCTTAACAATGTATATGTAATATATTGGTGGTTTAGGGTCAAAACTAATAAGCAATTACTATTTTTAAAGTACTTGAAAATGAATTGAAAAATTATACACAAAAAAACGATATGATAAATCAATATATAATGATATTATGATTTTGAATTAAAAAATTTATAAAAGAATCATATAATTTAATAAAATGATTAATTAATTGAATAATGAATATTAATTCTAAATTTTCTATAACTTAAAATTTTGATTTTTAAATTTTGAAAGTTGATATAAAAAATGAAAGGAGTATTTTACGATTAAATGAAACTGAAGCTAAGATTCACAAATAAATTATTTTCTTTTTTAATCTTAAATTGGAGGATGAGGAATGGGATAGGTTTGGTACCATCAAGACCAAGGCTCCTGTGGTCAAAATACGTTTCCATAGTGGAATCATTACTTAACTTGCTTAGGCTAACATTTAGATCGTATCAGCACAAATACCACAATAATCAATGATAAACATATCCAAAAGAGTTTCTGAGAAAATATATATATATATATATATATATATATATATATCGAAACCCACAAAGGGAGGGGATATGATTGTCAATCTACTGAAAGCTACTTTTGCCCAATTAAAAAGCCATTTTATCCCCCAACATTATTCTATTTGAATCTAAGGAATCTATATTAAGCAACAGATTCACCTAGAAATTTAAACTAATTTGCAAGTTTAAATTCGTCTTTTTTTCTTTTTTTGTGCGCCTCCATGAAGATCATTGCATGAGATTGAACTTCTAAAGCATGAATTGCAGTTTGACGTTAATTTTACTAAAAAGCATAATACCTATTCAATGGGAGAGAAAAACATAATTCTTTTCATCATTCTTATATTTCATATGTTCCATGTTTCAACAAACACCAACAGGTAAAAACAAGAATTGCATTTACTTCTTGGTAGTTTTAACTGTTTAATGACACCTAGCTAGTATTATTTTTAAGAATTTCTTCTTTCAGTAATCAAGATTTGAATTCGGGACTTATTACTCCTATTATCATTAAAAAATATATATTTATCCTTGCTCTCCCCTTTTTTTTTTTTCAATTTATAACATTTTTCAGTATTCAAGTCTTTAAACACATATTAAAAAATATTTTTAATTTTATTATATGGTACTGAAATTTTCAATATTATTATTTATTATATTTTAACAAGTTAGGAAATTACTCTTTTATTTTAAGATTCATTTCACCATAATGTTAAAAACATCTGACTTGTTAAAATGTAATAGAAAGTTCTCAATATTACAATAAGATTAAAAATACTTCTCACACCTTCCACAATTACATGGATTTTATTATATTTTTATCACTTCTTCCAAACATGTATACTTCTAAACATAGAAGCAACATAGAAGACATATTTTTCTTTATTTATCTATGAGAAGATCTCTTTTCAAGTGAAATAAAACACGCCTTTGGACATTTATTGCCGCATGCCACAAACAGGACTTTTATTGGTACTACAACAAAGCGGCTCCTCATAATAGCGAAGTTTGGACACTTAGTATCAATTTCTGTTGAGGTGATGATGCGCATCTGGGCCTCCCGGACTCACTCTCTCAGGCTCGTTTTGACTTCTTGTTGCAACCCCATTGCCAAATCCAATGCTAAAAGATACCTTAACACTTTTGGCCATTACCTTCTCTGACTCGCTTTGGCTTCTACCTTCTGAACTGGAATGAAGGTAGTTCGCCACAGGACTCAAAAACGGCGAGCTGGAACCAAAATGGGATAAAAATGGACTATCATTTTTTAAGGGTCGAGTCTCAGAAATTGAGAAGGAAAGCAATAAGAGCATAGAGCACAAACAGAGAGTCAGCCTTGCCATTTCCTCCAAAATTTAGAGCAATGTTTAGACTTGATATATCAGGGTAAGGGAGAAAGGTGTATATATAGGCATCAGTGTGCTCCATTTTGTCTTTTCTCTAATCCTAGTGGGCCTGCAAAGGCCTCAGAGAACCATTTAGCATTTGTTTTGTTCCGTCGTGCGATATATTGCCTTTATGAGCACTTCTGGCTAACAACCAAAAGCTGAAATGAAAGGCTTTTATATCGATCTGAATGCTAGATGTGTTCAACTATTTGGATGGGACATGTTTATAAATAAACTACTTTCAGAATCTTTGTTTTATTTGATTTTCAAATATTTTACTCTTAAATTTGTAATTTAATTTTTATAATTTAATATTACATCATAAAATTTAAAATCATTTGTAATTAAATTATCTCTATTAACTAATGTCAAATATAAAATTTTACGTATCTACTAAATTTATATATTAGTATTTTACTTCTATTAACTTTTTATGTTTACCCTATCATAATTCATTTATTAACTTTTATTTATCATATAATCCACATGTTAATAAGGATTTTAAAGATTTTTTTTCTTTGATTTAAAAGGATTTTTTCCGAAATTATTTATGAAGAACAACAACAAAAAATTGAATTCTAAATTAATTCATATTACTTAGATTTAATACAAATTAACAATGAAAACTTAATTATAAATTATTTTAAATTTTAGAATGTAATTACACAAAATAAAATTACAATGATAATTATAAATTTAGTAAAATTACAATGACTAAAACTTCTATTAATTCTAATTATTTTTACAAGTGTATGCATTATACAATTCAAATTAAATTGAACTAGTTTTTAATTAGTTGGTGCCATAGTGTCATTTGTGCAATTACAATAAGAATTGTGAATAACAACAGTAAGAATAATATTACTTGTATATAACAATGGATACCTTGTATCTAAAAACATATTAAAACGATTGTCTTTTATCCTCACCCACTCATACAACGCTTGGTACTATCTGTTTTGCCTAGTGAGTGTGTCCTTGTGTCGTATCTGAAAGATACATGCTGGACGCCAGTATCCTCTATTTCATCGCCTTGCTCTGCTGACAGTCCACCAGGTTTGGATATATCTCCATGCCCACTTAGACCATTTTGCATGCATATTTAGTTGTTTAATTGATTTTCATTATTTGTATGAAATGAAACAAATGCATCCTCAGTCCAAACTTCTGATATTAATTTTCACAGTTCAAATTTGTTCATCTACAAATTAATGGTAACAGTGGTGACCATTTTGTAGACAATGGCAGCCAATTTGTAAGAACCAATATTATTTCTGTTTGCTACTTCTGATTAGAATCATAAAGTTTGCATTTCAGTATCATGCGTTGGTAAGAAAATGCAGAGGAAAGTTTCCTTTCATTAATATTCTCGAGAAAATTACTGTGTTAAACTTCATCTATGTGAATTTAACTTGATTAGTATATCCACTTGATGTCCTCAAAAAATCTTGATGCATGCAAAGCGAAGGTCTTGTTAGTACAAAGAAATTAACAGGCCAAATTGCTGTCAAAACAACTGATAGAGCCTTGGAGCTCTAAATTAGACTTAGAACAGAAAGGGATACAGAGAGAAAGAAAACAGTGGTAGGGATAGAGTAGAA
>JANHAO010006052.1:0-21833 GCA_026873985.1 Saraca asoca | reverse complement strand
AAGGCAAATCTTGATATAAAAATCCACATTTCAACACGTTAAAAATGTTTTCAACAAGCAAAGCCCTTAGCACTTAGTATTAGATTTCTTAGTATTTTGTTTGACTGTTTTCTTTTGCCTTTTGCAGGCTTTTAGTAGGTTCGACGCTTAGGTTCCTTAAATGTATTAGATTTAAGTATCGTCTTTCCTTGCACGGTTTTTATTGTAACAGAAAAAAAAAGTATAGTATTTTGAAGATTAAGAAAAAAACTAAAATGGGCAAGGGGGTAGACGGTGCTACTGCTGCCATTTCCCCTTATATATATATATATATTAAAATTGCATTATAGTGGGAATTTGTTTCACATCAACATCATCTTTGGAAATAATTCTTCGAATAGCGTAATTGGACTCAAACAGTCCCTGCAAGATTCCAAGACAATTTGAGGGAGAGGGATGTTATTCGTAATTCCAGAAAAATTGCGTGATCAGAACACAAATCTCACACTTTGAAAGGATGAGAAAGGAAATAAAGATCCATCTTGCGAGCGTTGCCCCTTGCGACCTGTAGACAAAATCTGATCGCCGTCGGATTGGGGCTGTTGACAAGTGTACGGCAACGACTGAAACGACAGCGAAAGGGCTCGTGGGTAAGGTCGTCTATAAAGAGCCATCCTCTAGCTCCAACAAAGGGGGACACACGAAGAGAGCTGGATTTGGTCTTGGATTCGTATGCGTGCTCTCTACTCTCATGGCGAAGCCTCGCAAGCCTAAGAACGAAGACCCGAAGCCAGAGAATACCGGCGCTGTAGTTCACCACCAGAAGCTATGCCTCTCCATCGATATGGATAAGCGCCTAGTCTACGGGTTCGTCTGTCACATTCTTGTTTCTATCTCTGTTTCTTGATGAATTGGGTGGAAATTGTATTCTGTTGTTGAGTTTTAGATTGGTTTATTGATGTAGGCGTGCGTTGAGAATACTTGATTGACCTATCTTTTGCACTACAGGTATACTCAATTGGAAATTGCTGTGCCGGAGATTGGGATTGTTGGTTTACACGCTGAGAATTTAGGTATCGAGAATGTTTTAGTTGATGGTGAGCCAGCAGAGTTCGAGTATTACCCGCATCATCAGCAACAAGTGGAAAACGAGAAAAGATGGAGTTCGGAATGTTCTCCTAGCTCTGCTGCTGACGTTGCAGGGTCGGTGTATCTCTCTGCTTTGGAAAAAGAGTTGGTGCCAAATTTACTGATCAATTGTTGTAAGCCTTTCAAGAGTGAAAGTGAACAGCAGGAGCAGCCCGTTTCAGAAAATGGTTTTCATTCATCTGTAGAGGCCAAGCAGGTTGTAATTGTTGTCTGTCTTATCGCTTATCACGATCTGCATGATGTACATATTATGGAAAAGTGTTGCATTTTTGTCATTGTGGCTATTTATGACAAAGCACTTATATGAATCTCGTGGGTTTATAAAATCAGATTATAAGACTGTTTCGTATCAGCTCGAGTCTGTGTTCATATATGCATATGCATCTCTTCCTGAGAAAGGAGAATGTTGGCCATACTTTGGTTTCAGTGTAGGTTTGTAGTATGGTTAATTTGAGTGAAACTGTCCATGTGTAAAATATATATATATATATATATATATTCTTAGCTGATTTTGCACAAAATTTGCATGTTATTACATATATCATCCATGACAGTGTCACTGATTAAACTCTGAGGGGGAAGATACTTCCTTTCAGGAATGATCATTGGTAATATATGCAAAGTGAGTCATTGTGGTGAGGTTTACTATTTGTGTTTTCTCATGTAGGTTGATGTTGGGTGCAGAATGTGAGATTTGTTCGTATTGATTATTGGATAGAAAAGGCAGAAACAGGGATCCACTTTAAGGATAACGTTCTCTATACTGATAACCAGATAAGGCGAGCAAGGTGTTGGTTCCCTTGTATAGATGACAATATACAGAGATGCTGGTATGCATTGTTTTATGCTATTTATTGTTTTCCTGTGTTTAAATGAGTTCCTTGTATTTATGGTTCCTGCATGAGCTTCAAGTCATTATTGATGCCTTGTTAATGTTCAGCTATGATCTGGAGTTCACAGTTGCACACAATCTTGTGGCCGTCAGCACTGGAAGCTTGCTATATCAGGTAGTAATGGATGATGTCAATATTCTGGTATTTTAGTGCTAGAAGTATGTGCAGCACTATTTTGAGCAAGCAAATACTATTTAGGAGTTCTTATATATAGAAGTTGAATTTTGTTGACGAGTGTTACCATTTCGGGAATTCATGTTGAAATTGCTTAGTCACAAGGCAGTTGGAAATGTTAACTTAAAATGGTCTAAAATAAAAACGTGGGTGTCGAATCAACTGCTCATCACATACAAAATTGGACATGCTTATCTCCTTCATACATAGAATATTTTCCTATCTGACTGCCTATTGCTGTTTGATAAAGACATGGGTGTAAAAACTATTCATCACTTTCAATGTTGGAAGTGATTGTCTCCTTCATATTGTGAATACTCTCTTTCCTGTCTGTCTGATATAAAGGTTAGGATACCTAATAGAAAATTGATGGAAGCTTAAGCTTTCTCAGCTGCTATGGTTTTTTTTTTTTTGGTTGTATTATGCGTACTTTTTTGCACACATTCATTACGATATCTCTGAGAGCTTCAAGAAGAAATGCTGTTCAACCTGGAATCCTGTCTCCGATTACTGAAGTTGATGTGATTGCAATTAGTGGATTTCCCTTTAGGATATTTAAACATTGGACCAAGGCGCTGTTTTCTATGCATTCCTCCTTGGGGTCAATGGATGCCTTTCCCATTCCTATTCTTTTTGGGACAATAAGATCTATGTGAAAAAAGAGGAAACTTCATCCTTAGTAGCAACTATTAGTTAACCATATAGGCTGGTATCTGCACTTGTCACCCTTTGCAATTTCTTGATAGTTGATTTGAGTTTGTCATGCTGCCGGCTTCATCTCAATTCCATGGTTCATGATTTGCGGGGATAGCTCAGTTGGGAGAGCGTCAGATTGAAGATCTGAAGGTCGCATGTTCAATCCATGCTCACCGCGTGAATCTTATGGACATCAACACATTCTGCACATTTATCAGCAATATTATATACAAACTGGATTTATAGGGACATCGACACATTTTGTGCATAATATTTATAATAGCATTTATGCTTTTCAATGACTTATTCTTATTGATGATATAATTGCCTGCAGGTCATGAGCAAGGATAATCCACCGCGTAAAACATATGTCTATAAATTGGATGTTCCAGTTGCTGCTCGGTGGATGTCTTTGGTTGTTGCCCCTTTCGAAGTTTTTCCTGATCCCCAAGTTAGTCTTATATCACATATGTGTTCACATCCTAATATGTTAAAGCTGCGGAACACTGTGGAATATTTCCATAGTGCATTCAGGTTTGATTTATGAGAGTTGCCATTTCTGTTTTTTTGAACCGGTTGGTTATCTTAACATGTATAATGATTGGATATTTATCTATGAACAGCTGCTATAAGGATTACCTTTCTGTAGACTTTCCATTTGACTCATACAAACAAGTTTTCATAGAACCAGAGATGGCCGTTTCATCCTCAAGTTTGGGAGCCTCTATGTGCATATTTAGTTCCCAAGTTTTGTTTGATGAGAAGGTTATTGACCAGGTCAGTTCATTTTCCTTGTTTTTGTTATATGTTTTTCAGTTGGATATGTATAATTTTAGTTAGATTTTTCCCGTGTGGAATTCTCATGTCTAAAGGTGTGTTGTGTGGGATGCTTCATGCAAATATAACAGGGACAGAAATACTTGTATAAGTTGTTGATAATTTATGTATAATGTCCGTGGTGGAAATAGATTGAGTCTGTAATGACTAAATTTTCTTCTGGAATCCACAAAAAAGTGAAAGCACGATAATGCAACTATGGGTTGTGGGACTGCCACATCATTCATAAAAGAATCAATGTTGACCATATAATTCCTGTAGTTCCGTCTCATATCCTGATAGCTTCAACCTAACAATTCAGTACAAAATTTCTTAATTATTATTATGATAGTTTGTTTTTAATTTGATTTGACATTCATGTAATAGGACATTATGTGGTGCTTGCAAGATTTTGATGGTTGATAAATAAAGTTATTTTAAAATTTGAATGTGTAATATCCTGATAGCTTATGGGTTGTGGGATTATCACAAACATTCACAAAAGAATCAATGTTGACCATATAATTCCTGTAGTTCCGTCTCATATCCTGATAGCTACAACCTCACAATTCAATACAAAATTTCTTAATTATTATTTTGATAGTTTGTTTTTAATTTGATTTTATATTCATGTAATTTGATAATATGTGGTGCTTGCAGGATTTAGATGGTTGATAAATAAAGTTTTTTTAAAATTTGAATGTGTGACATCAGCTAATATAGATGATGTAATTTTCTGACCATTGTTTTTGTTGGGGGTATTTATTGGATATTGAGTCTTCCTTTCTACATCTGATTCCTCCATTTTCCTCCTCTGTGCTAGCTGTATATGATTACTTCCTTACTACATCTTAGTCCTTCAGTTTCCTTCGCTGTGCTAGCTGTATATGATTTAAGTGATTTACGTATTGCTATTAGTGATTCTATAAGTAGATGCTTTTTCCTGATGATGTCTTCCTGCTTGAGTTTTGAAGCAACTTCTGTACATTTTTTTCAGAAACTTCTATTAATGTTTAATCTGCCTATAAACTAATTTTCTCGTGTGAGTTTTCTGCTGATAATTTTCTCTTGACCATATTGCTTGAGCACTAATATATTTGTGACAGACTATTGATACAAGGATAAAACTTGCATATGCCCTTGCTAGACAGTGGTTTGGTGTTTACATAACCCCAGAGGGACCAAATGATGGTAACATAGCGATATTGATCTACAACTTTCCTGGATTTTGCCTTCTTGTTTAAATGAAATTTTGAAAAAATTCTTTTTTGTTCTTGCATGATTGCTGAATGATTATTTTCAGAGTGGCTCTTGGAGGGTCTTGCTGGTTTCCTGACAGATCTTTTCATCAAGAAACATTTGGGAAATAATGAGGCAAGATATCGGAGATTCAAGGTTTGTTTTCTAGTTTTTTAGTCTGATTTATCAGAATGAATTTACATAGGTTTAGACCATACATGGTTAATCATGTTAAAATGTTTTTTTTACATCTGTTGCAAAATGGTTGTGGCATAACAGTGCTACTAAACACATATAAGTGACTGTATTTCTTCTTACATAATCTTCTGCTTGCTTTTGTTTAGTATGACACTTCTGTGTACTGTGTGGATTTGAAGGCACACGTTTGAGTGGTCTATTATAATATAAAGTGGACTTCTTCATTATTCTTTTCCCTTTACTCTTCATTTTTTTAACTCTGTTTCCTCAATATATCTGTTGGATTATCTTCTTGTATTAAGCGATGACTTTGATGAGGTTCCTTTATTTGATTTCAACTTCTTAACTAGCCTTTTCATTTCAGTTTTCTTGTGGTTTGATTGTTATTTTTAAACCGTGTTTAGTTACGGTCATTATAGATGTACAGCTCTCTGTCATCTTTGGTGAAAATGTGAAGCAAATAACTTGCTATTTACTATTGATGCACGTCTGCAGG
Organism: Saraca asoca; assembly: GCA_026873985.1. NCBI lineage: Eukaryota > Viridiplantae > Streptophyta > Magnoliopsida > Fabales > Fabaceae > Saraca > Saraca asoca. The sequence continues at coordinate 16,193 of JANHAO010006052.1, read as the reverse complement.
CAAATTGTGCTGTTTGCAAGGCAGATGGTATTGGAGCAACTGCGTTGAGCTGTTCAGCTTCTTGTAAGGATTTATATGGAACACAGTGCATTGGTTTTTATGGAAAAATCAGATCATGGAAATCCGTAAGTTATTCTTTTTCTTTCATTCTAATTAATATCATATGTGCGCGCGCGCACACATATATCCTTACAACAATTGTTTTCTTGCTTAGAACTGAAGTACAACATTCATTTTTGTCTAAATTCTGTTCAGGTGGCAGTTCTTCAGATGCTGGAAAAGCAGATGGGTCCTGAATTTTTCCGTAAAGTAAGTGTTGAGAAAAATAATTAAGGTTAGCGGGGAAGGAGTAGAGAGAGGCTAAAGAGAATTCGGGAGAGAACTATGATATTATAATAGAATGAAATAAGACTGTTGAATTACATAACACTTAACCTTAGTGCTCGGTTTATATAGAGATCCTACCCTTAACTTTGGGTGCATTACAAGTAAGCTCATAGCATAACCTAAGATCATAATATAATCTAACCTAATTACTAATATTACCTTGTAACTCTCCTCCTGAAGCTAAAGCTTACAAAGCTTAAGCTTGTTACATAACTTTTAACTCTAAAGAATAAAACACAATAAACCGAGTTAAACCGAGCTTTGTAAGAGTTCTTATGTTGGATGCTATTAGCCCCCGTTTTCTCCCTCTTCTTACTTCTTTCAACAACCTGTTTTCCTTGTTTATCTATTGATTTTATTACACAGGAGTTCTTATGTTCAGATTTGATAATGCTGTTTCTTCTCCTCCAATACTTCTTTCCTACTGTAGATTCATTTACATTTAGTCACAAATATTTCTTTTGAAATTTGTCCCCCCTCCCCCCTCAAAGAAAAAAAAAGAAGATAAAACATAAAAAACAGAATTTGTAAATGGCATCAGCTTCCCTTTTTAAGAGAACAAGAGATTCCTTTCCCCTTCCCTTTTTTAGGCTAGTTGATACTTGATGCTTACCATTTTTATCTTTATTTATCTGCAGATTTTGCAGACAATAGTTTCTCGGGCTCAAGATAAAACACGTTCTGTGAAAACTCTTAGTACAAAGGAGGTAACTTGCTTCTAGTTGAGTTATTTGTGTGGATTTGTTTTCTGCATATGGCTTCTATAAATTTTTCTTAAGGAAAGTAAGTTATAATGTTTGTCAAAATGGACTCCTATGTTTTTTTGTTAAGAGAGAGAGAGAAGATATTATAAAGACATGCTTAACAATGAAGATATGTACATGAAATAGGGTCCTAATAAGTCTATAATTTATTAACCTATTTAGGTTTATCACTTATCTAATCATAGGCTTAGCACTATAACTAACCTATTCTCTAACACTCCCCCTCAAGCTAAAGCATCGATATCAAACATGCCCAGCTTGTTAAAAATATCATCAACCCTTTTTTCTGAAAGTGCCTTAGTAAATAAGTCAGCAAATTTATCCCCAGTTCTAATATGCCTAAGATCAATTACTCCTTCTTGGAGTTTTTGCTTAACAAAATGACAATCAACCTCTATATGTTTTGTTTGCTCATGAAAAACTGGATTTGTAGTAACATGACTGACACCCGATTATCACACCATTACTTCATAGCTCTACAGGACTTAATCCCAAGTTGACGAAGAAGGTAAGAAATCCACACAAGCTCAGATGTAACATGAGCCATAGTCCGATATTTAGATTTTGCACTTGACCGAGATACAAGAGCTTGTTTCTTACTTTTTCGGGACACAAGGTTTCCATCAACAAACACGCAATATCCTAAAGTAAATCTTCCATCCATAGGACATCTTGCCCAATTTGCATCAGAAAAGCCTTCTACTCTACAATGGCCATGAGTTTTGTATAAAATTCCACTCCTAAGTGCCTTCTTCAGATATTTTAATATGTGAATAATTGCATCCCAATGGAAGGTTCTTGGAGAATTCATGAACTGACTTACTACACTAGTTGGGAAAGAAATATCAGGGTTGGTGATAGTAAGATAGTTCAATTTTCTCACTAACCGTCTATATCGTTATGGGTCTTCTAGTAGTTCTTCATCTTCCAATCCAAGCTTAACATTGGGAATTGTAGGGGTATCACGTGGTTTGGTCCAAGTAAATTTGTTTCATTCAAAAGATCAAACACATATTTTCTTTCTGACGAGAGAATTCCTTGCTTATTTCAAGCAATCTCAATACCTAAGAAGTACCGAAGTACTCCCAGGTCCTTAGTCTAAAATTTGGTTTGAAGAAAAGCCAATTTTGAAATGTCCAAACTATTACTGCCAGTAATCACAATATCATTCACATAGACAGCCAGCAAAATACAACCAAAATTTGAGTATTTATAGAAAATAGAATGATTGTGATCACTTTTCTGCATCCCAAATTCCATGATCACATCACTAAAATTTCCAAACCAAGCCTGAGGAGACTGTTTTAATCTGCACAAAGACTTTTTCAACCTGCACATTTTGTTAAGTTCAAGGGGTAGAGCCATTAGAAAACATAGAGCTTCCAATTATTCCCGTTGAGTCCGCATCGCCTCAATATCCGTAGTGATAGAAATAAGGGCATTCCACTATTCAAATAGACTATTAACATCAAAATATATTTGTGAAATATTTTTACCTTTTCCATCGGGCTGAAACAACGATACGCATAAGTTGTATGTCTGATGCAAATTATCTTTTCCTGAGTATAGCCTCTCAAGGAAAGTCCACAAGTCCTTGACTGTTTTGCAATGAACAGTATTATCCTTAACTTCACTTGCTAAGGTATTACACGAGGCCAAACAAAATGTCGGTCTTCCACCATCCGTTTAACTTTGGTGTCTTCTATAGGAGGATTCAAAGTAAGGGATCTGCCTTTTCAATCCCCTTAAAGAAGTATTCAACAGCTCTTCTCCAAGCAAGATACTGTTTGCTGTTTGCATCCAACTTCTAGTCAATAATTCTAGTTGATGTTGGGATTAGATCTAAAGAGAGGATTTTGCATTTTGATTTTTCTTCATCTCCAGAGGTCAAATTTTTGTTTTTAGTACTTAGATCAGAAGTTGGGTCAGCCATCACAAATTATTCAACCAAAAAAAAAAAAAAAAGAGCAGCACAAGAATTGTAAAAAAAAAAAAAAAGGGAAAAACTGTAGCAGAACTTTACAAATCGAAGATCCGACCACATAGGGAGGTGTGCTGGCTGTCGAAGAAGTTGCAAGAGGAAGCGTGTCACCGAAGAGTGCCTCACGCGCTGTCGGAGTTCTCTATGCGTGGTCCTAACGCTCTACCCAAAACAAAGCAGTGTGTGTAACCACGCCGCTCAGGGAGGTCTGCTGTTCACTAAACTATTGACCTATCAACTCAGATCTGTTTTTCTCTGCCTCATGCACTCTGAATCCCTTTGGACAGATCTAAACTCTTGTGCACATGTTTGTAGATAGATCTGATTTTTTGCCAAAATTGGCGATTACTAGCTGCTATAGATACTGTACCTAGGTGCTGGATACTTACTGCCAAACATGCAATTCGAAAATTGCCTTTAGATAGAAACTGTTGTGACTCATAGCATCAAAAGAAGGATTAAGGAAGAGAAAGGTTGAGCTTTGTTTGGTTAGGTTGGGAAGTGTTATAGGCATTTTCCGATTCTGCAAAATGGGTTGGCAAAGGCCTAGCAGCAGATCAGTCTGAGTAAGGAAAGAGCTAAGCTTGCCAGATCGCCAGTTACACGAGCACAAATTAAGGCAAAAGCCTCAGCTAGCTAAGGGGCAAGTCTCGGCTCACATAGCCAGCAACTCGCTATACACGAGCTCACATTGCCAAACGCGAGCTCACATGGTTCGATCTCGCTGACCGAAGGCTAGCAATGACTCAGATCAAGCGTCCCAGCACGCGGACACAACGTCATGTTCAACAAAGAGCTTGCCAAAGGTAAACTTGGAGCAAGGCCCCTTTTAGATCAAGATTCGTGGGACCAGTTGCAAGAAGCAGCTTGTAGGGCCTACCCGCAAAAAGCAATCTATAGAAGTCAGCCAGCAGCTTGCAAAAGCCATCTTGTAGTAGTTTAGGCTGTTTTGTAGATTTATTTTGATGTAACAGAAATACAAATTGTGTAATTACCATTGTAACCTCCCCAACCTCTATAAATAAGAGGAGGGAGATCACTATAAGCTAGGCTGGAACAAATACTCTAACTTTGTTGGATTTTCACCAGAGTAATAAAATGTTACAATGGACGTAAGGATTGATGTTGTTCGATTTTAGCCGAACCACGTTAAAAACCCTTCTCCATTTTTCCGGTTCTTCCTCTCCATCTCCTCCATCTTTCTTCGTTCAACCGGATTGCAGTTTGAGTCCCAAAGAACTCTTTTGGTTGGCTGGATTTGGGACTGAACCGAAATCCACTGTCAATAGGAAGTGAGGAAATATGTGGGGGCTCTAGATACCATATTAAGAGAGAGAGAGAAAGAGAGAGAGAGAGGATATTAAGTAGCCGTGCTCAATAATGAGTCAAACATATGTATTTATATTGAAGATATGTACATGAAATAGTCTTAATATGTCTATAATTTATTGACTTATCTAGACTTATCACTTATCCTATATAGGCTTATCACTTATGTAATCATGGGCTCATCACTTTAACTAACCTAATTACTAACATTTTTGATACTCTGCATTTATTTCTATATATTTCTGTGACTATATTTTCTAATGCCTGTCAAAAAACCTGACCATTGAAGTCTTCCTTTGGCTTATCTACGCTTTGTTAATCTAATGCAATAATCTTTTTAATCACCTCTCACTTGTTGGATTTTAGAGGGAATAAAAAGTTCTTGTAGCATCAGTAGTTTTTTTTTTGGTGGAGTAAACACCCATTTTTGTCCATGTGATATGTAATTTTTCTCAATTTCATCCCTGTGAAATCCTTTTTTTCAATTTTGTCCTTAAGTAATATTAACTTATCCAATTCCCTCCTTTGGTTAGTGTGTCATTCAAATTTTCGATGGAAAGTTGACATGGAAGATCTGAAAGTTGTGTGGCCTAGCCCATTTGCATTTACCCTTCCAATCAGGCTCAACAATGTTGTATTTTCATTAGTAAGAAGAATGAAATCCTAGCATGATATGATCTGTTTCTCCTCTCTTATTACTAATGAAAAAACGATGTCGTTGACCCTAGTTGGAGGCAGGGGTAAATATAATAGGCTAATTACGCAAGTTTTTGGCCTTTTTGATTAACTTTTTGTTAAGAATTTGAAGGGCACACTAACAGGGATGGAATCTCACAAATTAATATTACTTAGGGACAAAATTGAGGAAAAAAATATTTCACATAGACGAAATTGAGAAAAACTACATATCACAAGGACGAAAATGGGTGTTTAATCTTTTTTTTTTTTTAGTTTAGTAGAAAATGAAACTTAGCTTTCATGTTTTTCATTCTTTTGCGAAATTTATCTTTGTAATGAGAATTGTGATTTGCAATGATGACAAATATTGATGGCATGACCTGAGTGATATAATATTTTTTTGGACTTGGGCATAACATAAAAATCTCAAATGGTTAGTTTTAATGATGAACTTTGGCTAGGGTTTGCTTGGATCATGGAGACAGATGTAAAGTGAGAAATTTGTTTTTATAATCTCTTTTTTTAGAAATGTCTCTATTATTGACTCTTGCATGCAATGTATCTTATGTTGATGGTATCTGTTTTTGGAAGAAGGATTTTGACTTTATTGATTAGATATGTGCAATTATAATTTTTTGGGATCTGATGGTTGGTTTTCTACTTATCAATGATTTTAAATATGCAGTTTCGACATTTTGCTAATAAAGTTGGAAATCTTGAGCGTCCATTTCTTAAAGAGTTCTTCCCTCGGTGGGTCGGTGCATCTGGATGTCCTGTTCTAAGGTGTAATATAAGGACATTTCTTGTTACTCTTCGTCTAATGTTCTAAATACTATTCTGCTTTTGTTTGCTGATAATCATGCCTTTTGATGCTGTTAAGGATGGGCTTTTCCTATAACAAAAGAAAGAATATGGTTGAAATGGCTGTGTTGCGGGGTTGTACAGCTTTGCTGACTTCAAGTGCATCAGTTATGGATATTAATACAGAGACTGACAACCGAGATGGAGATACAGGGTGGCCTGGGATGATGAGTATCAGGGTATATGAACTTGATGGTATGTATGACCATCCAATTCTACCAATAGCTGGAGAAGCATGGCAACTATTGGAAATACAATGCCACTCGAAGCTTGCTGCTAGACGTTTTCAGAAGCCCAAGAAAGGTTCAAAACTTGATGGCTCTGATGATAATGGTGATGTACCTGCCATGGATGTGCGCTCCAGGTAGAATGCTTCCAATGAGTTCTCATGATGATTGTTGGAATTGAGTTTCTGACCCATGTTACCCCTTTTCTGTTACACAGTAGTACTGAGTCCCCTTTATTATGGATAAGAGCAGATCCTGAAATGGAGTACCTTGCCGAGATTCACTTTAATCAGCCAGTGCAGATGTGGGTAAGGATAGCAGCCATTTGATTCTTTCTTGTAATTAACAAGGAATCATAATCAACTCTTTATTGCTTTATTAGTACTCTGATACTGGGTTTTCTGTTATTTTGTTATTGTTTATCTGTATAATTTGTGCTGTAATGTGCTCTTCAATCTTCTAGTTTCTATAATACGTGTTTGTTATATTTTATTCTTTTGTTTAGTAAGGCATTTCTATTGATCCTTAGCCGATGTGATTATTCAGATCAACCAATTAGAGAAGGACAAGGATGTTATTGCTCAGGCACAAGCTATTGCAACCCTAGAGGCATTGCCTCACCTTTCATTTTCTGTTGTTAATGCCCTTAACAATTTTCTCACCGACTCCAAGGTTTTGATTCCTTTCTGTTCTGTAAAATATTTTTAATAATTTCTTTGAAGTTCTTAACTAATACTCGGAGTATTTTTTTTTTTTTTGTAAAAATTAAACTTAAGGCTTTTTGGCGAGTTCGAATTGAAGCAGCGTATGCATTGGCAAGTACTGCATCTGAGGTATTTCAATGTTTGGTTATATTATGCACTACGGCTTTATCAAATATCAACCAATTGCAAAAATCTGTTATAGGCCATTCTTGATATAGATTAATAGCGGTGATATCTGACTCCAATTATTTGCTTTTGATACCATGACAAGTTCTGTTATATGCAAGACTTACTACTTGTGAAAGAAATCTTCTATGGTGCTTGTTTCATTTCTTTCTTGGGATTTGCTTCCATACACACTTGAGAAAATTTGCATGTATATCTCTGACTTGCAAGTTTTATAAAAAAAAAAAAATTCATACTTTTTGCAACTTTTTTTTTTTTAATAACAAGTGGTATCTTCATAAAAAGTTGCAAAGTTTTGAAAACTTTATGTTGCAACTTTTTGTTTGCTTGTCACATGCAAAGTTTGTAAAAAATTGCTACTTTTTGTTAAAAATTTGTGAAGAGTATGAAAAGTTTTCTTAAAAACTTGCGGAAAGAAAAAAAGAAACAAGAAAAAAGAGGAGTGTGTATGGAAGCAAAAACCCTTCTTTCTTTTATCAATTTTAATACAAGGTATGACACAAAGATGCTTGAAGTGCTGACTGCTACATCTAGGACCTTCATATTTGTTGAGGAGATGATGAACTCCTTTAATGGCAATTATAGACTAAATTGTGAGTCAAGTTCATGGATATATTTAATTGAAATTTGAACCTGAAAAACTCTCAACTGTGTGCTACTCACCATAAGTAAACAACTCCTGTCAAGTAGATAAGTACTGATGATTGTTCTTTTCCTCCGTGACTGACTTCAAATTTTTACTTATGTCTTTGTTGAGCAGGAAACTGATTGGGCTGGTCTTCTCCACTTGGTGAAATTTTACAAGAGTCGGAGGTTTGACCCTGATATTGGACTCCCAAAGTAAGATTGCTGAGATTGTGGTTTCAGTTTCTCTCCATTGAATTTAACAACTGAAGTGACAATTTCTACTACTCTTGGCCAGGCCAAATGACTTTCATGATTTTGCTGAGTATTTTGTTCTTGAGGTAATGCAAGGAGGTAGGATGCATAATAAGTAAGGGCTAATGTGATTCAGTGGAATTATACTATCATAATTGTCTTTGGAAACTTAGGAACATAATTTGAGTTTTTTTTCTGTTGGGTTAATGATTTGAATTTATTCTGAAGTGTGAGGGAATTCTAACTTTTTGTTTTAAACATGCTTACATAAATAACCTTTGTGCATCCTACAAATTTTCATTTTGAACTATCGTATCATTTACCTTGCTTAATTTGTAAAACCATATAATATCTTATCCTTGTTTCAGGCAATTCCACATGCCGTAGCAATGGTCAGAGCTGCCGACAAGAAAAGCCCGAAAGAGGCTGTTGAGTTTGTTTTACAGCTGTTGAAGGTTATTCTTTGCTTTCTGCTGTGTGCATTGATATAAATTTCAAAATTACTAATAACTAAACTATGACAATGATGTAAACATGTTACTAATTACTTATAGTATGTAATGTGATTTTGTTCTGATTAAGTCTGTTAACAACCAGCACCACCAAGCCTTATCTAACCTCATCAGATGGGGAGATATATATATATATATATATATATTTTTTTATAAATTTCAAATGAATTGAATCTTGTGATATTCTTCTTCCCTGTTATATGGTTCCAAAGCAGGGTTGTACAAGTTGTTACTTTTGAGATTGGTATTATTTGTGATGTTTGCCTCTTGTGTGTGGTTATGTAGTGGTTCTATACTTCCATCAGGTGCTTTGTGGCTTATTGCTTTCTTTTACTTGTTCTATCTTGAGCAGTATAATGACAACAATGGGAACCCTTACTCAGATGTATTCTGGCTTGCTGCATTAGTCCAGGCAGTTGGTGAGCTCGAGTTTGGGCAACAGGTTTTTCCCTCTTTTTCCTTGCTGATATTAGTGGCTTTATATATGCTTTAATTCAACTATAGCTTGTATGATTGAGTGCTGTTGCAACCTTTTACTGGATAACATGTTTTTCTGACCTTGCCATTGCTTTAACCATTTGTTTAAGAACATCTGTTTTGTTGTTTTGTGTTGCTCTTTGTGGTTATAAACAGTCGTAGTTCCATTGTTTGGAGTATATACATTCTAGGATGTCAATTATGAGGTATATTCTAATTTATTGTCACGACTGTTGTCTTCCTCATCAAAGACGTTTTGAAGTACATGAAAAAATCTACTAATATAGTTTTTAAGCCATTATTTTGATCATTTTGTCAGTAGCTTTGTAATTATGAGATCCATGGAAGGTCATTTGAAATTGTTACCACTTTTCGGCCAAATAGTAACCATTCTCTGGTACTGAAAACATATCTACATTTTTTTACCGATGATATGGTCTTTGATATAGCGCAATGGAGGCAAATGATCCATGTAGCTAAACCCCATTTAATAGGATGAGACTTGGTCGTTGTTGTTCTCTTGTAATGAAAAATTGAATCTATGTTTTTATATGGTTAAAATATATAATTGCATATCATGGATATGATCCTGCTTTCCTTATATAATCTTGACTTTATAATCATAAACAATATTAGGCTTCTTTGTAACTTTGAAATTGGTGACAGAGTATGCTTCTTTTGGTATCATTGCTCAAACGCATTGACCAGCTTCTACAATTTGATAGGTGAATCAACACATTCCATAATTAGTACAGCAGTTTTTATCTAATTTATTTGTAATTGTATCTTATGTCTTTAAAAATGGCTTGTGCCAGGCTGATGCCAAGCTACAATGGAATTTTGACAGTCAGTTGTATCCGAACTTTGACTCAAATTGCACTGAAGCTCTCAGGTTTCCTTCCTCTTGTAAGTGTTTTCTGATTATACATCCAAACAGCTTCTTGATGCTGTAGAGGATTGTATCTAATGTTTGAAATTTACCACAGGAACGTGTGTATCAACTCGTAAAACCTTTCCGAGACGTAAAGACAATGTGGCAAGTTCGGATTGAAGCAAGCAGAGCACTCCTTGATCTCGAATTCCATTGCAAGGGCATTGATGCAGCATTATTGTTATTCATCAAATATGTGGAGGAAGAGCCTTCCTTAAGAGGTTGTGCATCATTTCTCTTAAGAGTTTCTGTCCCCTTCAAGAATTTCTCAGCCAATGGTCCTAAGTGGTTTTTCTTTTGTTTTCATCTTATTTTCTCCTAACACAATGTAGGCAAATTTACATTCTTTTATTGCAGGGCAGGTAAAATTGGGAATTCATGTTATGCGGTTATGCCAGATGAGAAGTGGATTGAACTCCAATAGTGAAATTACAAGCCAAACTCTTGTGGCCTTGCTTTGTTTACTTGAAAGTCGAACAGCATTCAATAATGTCTTTCTCCGCCACCACTTGTTTTGCATATTACAAATCCTTGCAGGAAGGTGGGCATTTTGTCTATTATACTACTTATTAGAAGTTAATTTAGTGTATGCACATCAATCTGTGGTTGACTTGTTGGTGTTATAAATACAAGGGATAAATGTTGCGGATGTCTGCTTAAAGCAGAACTGTTGGGTTAAAGAGTTTGTAAATTTTTAATTATCTGCTTGAATGATTTGTTATTTACAAAAATTAAAAAAATTAGATAATTTGGAGGGTGTTAGAAATAATTATAAAACCGTACATAGGCCTTCTCCCAGCAACTTAAGTTTCTGGCATTAATTGAAATTTGACAGAGGAGAAAGTCTCTTGTTTGCTTTCTTCATGTTGCATTTCCCTTTTCGATCATCCACCTTTTTACTCCCATGTGCTTTGTTCAATTATCTAGTATGTAGTGTTGAACTAGAGGGGGATTTCTTCTGCAACATGTTCTATGTATTTTTGGTATTTGGAGGCTTGGTAACTTCTTGCCAGGCTCATTTAGGGGGATGGTTGTAGTATTTTTTTTTTCCGCTCTTGAGAGGTCATTTTATTATCTGTGTGGGCGGCATGGGGTTCATTTTATTGTGATTAGTCATTCCAGCAGAGTTAATTATAAATTATTTGAACATTATTGAAATTTATGTTACCAGTAAAGCTGAAGCATATGATTTCTTTGATTGAAGTAAATTAAGGTAACTAATTATGCATCAAATTTCTGTGTTTTGTCTCCAGACCACCAACCCTACATGGGATGCCCAGAGAAAATAGAGTGTTGCACATGAGTTATATGGAAACTTGCAACTATCAGAGAAACATGCTTGTGCTTGATTCAGAAAGTAAGCCACTAGACCTGCCTACCTCTAACCAAGACCTTGCCCAAGATTTGACCACAACACAGGGTTTAAATGATGCACTTGCAGAAGCTCCTAAAGAAACATGTGATGAAGCTCCTAAAGAAGCATTTGCTGAAACTCCCAAGGGCACACCTCCCGATGCTCCCATGGAAACACTTGTTGAAGGTCCCAAAGAGTCACCTTGTTTATCTCCCAAAGAAGCACCCTTGGAGGCTCCACAGGAAGCACCAAAAGAAGCTCCTAGGAATGAAGTACCCAAAGAATCTGCTACTCTATCCAGTGGCCATGAACGGAAGATGCCAGTTGTTAAGATCAGGGTCAAGCAATCTTCTGCCACCAGTAGGGCTGATACAGATAATCAAATGGTTGATAGATCTTTAGGTGCGCGTAATGAAGTTGACCATGGAGCTAGCAGTTCAGTTTCTGTGGATGCACCTCAGAGGAATTTTGCAGAGACTCTGAGTGTCAGTAACCACAATGTTGAGGAAGTTAATTCTTGGCATGATCGTGGTTCTCGGATGACTGCCAGCATCGGTAGTGCAAAATTTATGAGTGATGGTGATGATTTGGTCAAAGAACTCCAATGCACTGCGGATTCAAGTGTAGTCTATTCACAACCTCAGCCAGAAGATCCCTCATCATCTAGCATCATTCAGGATAACAACATAGATGCCGATGCACGACGTTATGTCAGCCTCCGAACTCTTTCTGTTACAAGAACTTATCTTGATGGAGAGTCATTGGCCCGAAATGTTCCTATGCATGGGAAAGAAAAGAAAAAGGACAAGAAAAGGAGGCGGGATGACCATAAAAGCCACCATGATGATCCAGAGTATTTGGAAAGAAAACGATTGAAGAAAGAGAAAAAGCGCAAGGAAAAAGAGCTGGCAAAACTGCAAAGTGATGAAGCAAAGAGATCTTCTGTAGACTTGTTAAATAAGAAAGTGGGACCTGAAATTGAGGTAGCAAAACCTCAAGTGAAAGCAATTGAACCCAGTGGATCTAAAGTAGTCATCAGCAAAGGAGCTGATACCAAACCTGAGGTGTCTGAAGGTACTTCTGCTGCTCCAAAATTTCGAATCAAAATTAAAAACAGAATGCTTAGCAAGTCATAGAGAAAAACCGTTCGCCCATATTTATAAATGTGAAAATCAAAATGCCTCTTATATTTTGAGTTATATTTTGCTTTTAGCTTCGGGCAGATTAGGAGTAAACTACCAAGGCACTGCTTCTAATTATTGAATTCATGAGCCCCACTTGTATACCAATTCTCTCAACTAGTCTTAGTGAAGAATATTTATATAATGGCAATCCATAATTGTAGAAGTTGAAATGTAATTGATGGTTATGATCTTGTTCTCCAATTGCCACGTGATGTCCTGTTACTGGGATAGTAGTATGAATAGGTTATTTAGGCTTGAGTTGTAAATTTGTAATTTTGGCTTCAGCTGTTAATTTGTAATATGTGTTAAGTTGTAATTTAAGTTCTTTATGTTTTCTCAAATTAATGTACTGTCTGAATGACCGGCTCTAAAACTTCATTGCTGTATTTCATGAATAGAAAATCTTGTCACTGATGTCCACAGAGATGAGTGATCGTATTTGGTTAACTGCGTTTTACGCCCATAATAGAAGGGTCACTGAACAAAATTTCTGGTCTGTCTATATCGTCACATGTGAGGAGTTTCTAATATTGAAATAAGAAATACAACTTGAAAGCTTGTTTATATTCTCGAATAGTGAAAAGATGAGAAGAAAGTGATTTACGATAAATTGTGTGGATTCACTGTGGTTGAATTCCAAAAAGATGCTAACTCGAAAGATGACGGTCGCAATTAGTAGGTTCATAAACGTTTGTTTGATTTGATGATGTTATCAATCATTGTAAGATATTGTCCTCCAAATATTGGCAGTCCGATTAATGAAACAGATTACGATTTCATTACGAATTTCGTTAGTTACATTGTAATCATTTCCTGGAAAAAAGGACTGAGGAGAACGTTGGGGAGGGGAAGGAAACTTTATGTAAGCTTCCTATTTTTAGTAGTTTTTCACGTAGCTTGCCTGTGTTTTTTCCACCTCAGATTTGAAAGTACTGAACATAAAAGGAATAATAGTAAAGATGTTGAAAGTTGGCATCTGGCGATTACACTAGCTTTATATCAACTTAAAGAGAAAAAAGGCAGTTCTTGACGATAATTTCTGGAGCTACCAGTGATAGCCTCAGCTTATCTTGTGTTCTCGTAGATCGGTTCTTGGAGCTCATGTTAGATTCGGGGTCGGCGTTTCTATGATGCAAGGACATTAAAGTCTGATATTTTGGGTAACTTTCTGTGCATTTGATAACGATAGACAACAACCCTTGAATCAAATGGCAGTCTTTAGATCTGTTTATATGATTTTATTATTATTTTATGTTGTAGTGCCTTTCTCTTCAAATCTCTCTGAAAAGAAGTTTAGCTATGAGGTCTTTATCTGCCTACTTACAGCGCCTCTTGTGGAAAAGCAAGCAACGTTGCTCAGTAGACACCAGGTGGGGTGTACTTCCTAATCACTACAACCCACCTATAGCTAATAGCTGCCTTAGCTGAGCTGATATGACTTAATATTACATGTCCTTTAAATTTTATTCCTAGGCAGCATAAATAAATTTTACATATTATTTATTTATATGTTATTGAATCATATAAAAATATTAAATTTTTTTATTATTACTAAAATTTTTAATTATTTTTTATTTTTTTAATGATGTAGGATTTTTTATTTATTGATAATATAAAATATATTATATAAATATTAAATCAAATTTAAATTTTAAAAAATTTATATTTGAGAGTTACATACAACTCATCCATACCTACAATATATAATAAAGGAAGAAAATTTTGTTAAGAATCACTTTCAACTTGAACTCATATACTATAAAATTTAAATAGAAAAGTTTTGTTAAGAAAATTTTATGTAAGTTTTCACCTAAATACATGCACTTGCACTCCTTATATTGATCTCAAACAGTTAAAGGGCGGGCTTTCTCAATTTTTATGGGTAGCATCCTTCTTTCTACGAAGGCAGTGCAAGGGATTTAACGTAAAACTAGCAAAATTTTGAAGCTTTACACTTTATGAGCCCTTTGACATTTTCACGTTCATTTGTTTGAACGTGGGGAAAGGATGAAGGAAAAAATGCATAGTAAATTAATAATTTAGTCCTCAAAACATACATAAGCCTTATCTTGATTCCTTAAAAAAAAATTATTATCAATTTGTCTAAATTCTTAAAAAAAAAAAAAAAAAAACTCACAACAAAACTTCTGTCAAATATCAAGGTTGAAATCAATAGAATTTCTAATATGATAATTTAAAATTAGATGTGTTAATTTAATTTTTTGTAATTATATGACCTAATATTATTGTAGCCACAAAAAGTAGTAGTCCTTAAACAATAAAATCTAACATTATATGTTCTCTCTTCTTCATTATTCTTGTGAGGGCATTTGAAGCAACAAAGATGTGGAGTTACCATAACAACGGTGGTAATATTGTAGCCATAAAAAAGAGTAGTTTATTCCTGAGTAAATATAACTTGTAATTATCGTGTCAAATATGTATATAATAATGCAATATATGTAAAACAATTATTATGATGTGAAAAAATTATTTTGAGTCACTTTAAAAAAATTTGTTTAGATTAGATTGAGGATAAAAATTTTCTTAAAGGACCAAGTTGAGATACTGTATACTTTTAAGGGTCAAATAATTAACTATATATATATATATATAAACACTGGGAGTACTCAGAATATCTAAGACTGTCAGATTAAGAAAATAAGATGGTTTAGTTAATAAGAGAACAAAATTGTGAGCAGAGCATCTGATTGGGTAAAAACATTGCATTTCTAAAAGGGCAAATTGAAAAGGATTGAACTATGATGATGGCTGAGCTCTTTAACTGAGATAAAAATGACATGAGATCCAATGTTCAGCCAGAGAAAAAAAAGTTAACTGCGACACAAGGCTAAGCCGCAGCTATCTGCAGCCACTGCGCTGCAGTGTCTCTTTGCTACAGGTACATTCCAATAATCAGCCGAAAATGCGGAAATGGTTAGGAAGGGAAAAAAAAGCCAAGACTTACATAATTGCAATATAAGTGTATTAATAATTTTAAATTAATAAATATGTGACATAAGTCATTTTTAATGAAATTAATATTATTTAAAGATGATCTGATATTTGTTTTATATCTATTTCTACCAATATATGTTAAAAATGAATACAAAATAATTTTTTTTAGCATATGGAGCTTAGATATCCTCTTTCGGATTGTTTGGTTATGTCTCCGACAATCTCTTTTTTTTTTTTTTTTCATTAGATTGAAAACAGATACAGAATTGGAGAATACCTTATATTACATAATAGCTAACCCAAACAAAACAACATGTAAAAATAAGAAAGGTATTAAAATAACATAAGACATGAAAAAACAAAAGATGTCTAAACACTAAACAAACACCCAAAGAAGTTAGGTGGCTTCCCATGCTCTGCTTTCTCCTCCCAAATGCATTTGTACCTGTGAAATGGGTTTCTGCAACAAAAACCTGTCACTTTTCAAATGAATTGACTTGAAACTGTGATGAGAAATCTTTAATGCTCTTTAATAAATCTTTTGAAGGCCAACTTTTAGATATATCAAGTGATCTATTATTCGAGCTGCAGATTTAATTATTTTTAACTTTATCTGATAATTTGTAATATATTCATGTTGTATCAAAACTTGACATCTATCATATGTGTGAGAATCAAGAGAGGTTACTTCACTATTAAGTTTGCAGAAATCAATCTTTATGGATGTGTAGGTAATAGTTGAAGTGGAGTAGGAGATACTCATTGGAATAGTTGATAAGTT
>JANHAO010006051.1:0-22132 GCA_026873985.1 Saraca asoca | reverse complement strand
ATTTGAAGGCATATTAATTTCTCCAAATTAATCACTTGGACTTTAAGCTATAAGCGAACTCTAGCAAGCCATTATAGCTATCCAATTTTCAGTAGGAGTTTTCAAAGGTAACAAGCTTGTCTATGAATGATCTTAATGCATGATATATTCCTTTCATTACCTTATATCTAGATTTGTCAAAGGTATGGATGATAGTCAACCTTTATAACTAATCATAGTTTCTCAACATCGTGAATTATTTGACTCAAATGAACCCGAGCACTCAAATCCCATTTCAGTCTTGATTCCACCTTGGCCAAGGATATTCCGAGTCAAACCAATTCATTGAGTGGCCTTTAGATATCAACTCCAATGAGTGGTAATGAATCCTATCTTGATTAGGCAATGCCTAACTACACTTCCAGAAATGTCCAACACAAGCCTTTATTGTTCCTCATATCTAGAGTCATGTTTGACTTGGTCAAAGTATAACCTTTCATGTAAAAGACATCCCACAATCTCAAGTGAAAGGATCAGTCATGCGATTGCCACTAGAGATTAACTGATAACGTATCTCTATACAGTATCTCTAATTGGGTCAAACAAGATCACAATGGTCAGTTACATTTCTCTAAACTAACTGAGTCATGTCCATGTGTGTATTCAGATGTAACTCACTTACATCTCAGCCTGTGGGGTCAACTGCTCATCAAATGAGAAATGCCACATCATCTAGTCTCAACAAGTCTTAATAATGCCTAGTTATCAGATCTCAACTAGTGTCATTTTGGTGTAGAAGTTAACCATTAATAATTACCCTCAAAATCACATAACCCTTTATAGGATTGATTAAATGGACTTCTTACCATGGACTTCATCTTAATTATGCAATCTACATGATATGCAATATAAGATGAATATACAACCTTTATAATATCCAAATCTACAAAATGCATAGTCATAGATTTAATAAAGCCCAATCAAATTGACTCTAGGGCACTTATTTCAGACTAACATAGAGGAGTAGACAAGATGACCGAGTAAGTAGGGTGATGAAGTAGGCAGGATGGGCGATGAGAGCATCATGTTGGTGAAGAGAGCTCCTAATGCCAATTGTGATAGTTTGATATTAGAGTGTGGTTGACACTATGCTTCTTTATTTTTTGCTACAACCTTTTGATATGGCACTATGTCAAAGAAAATGACATGCACTAAATGTTTTCATGTAATTGATGTTGCAATCAAGAATCTGAAAGGAGTTGTTGAAGCCGTAAGAAATTTGGAAAGCAAAGAGATCCCTAAACATTTTTTATGGGCCAAAAATTGGGAATCTCTTAACCACCAAGTCTTGAATCTTGAAACTAGTGTACGAGTCAAAGGCACGGGGACTAGTGATGCTCTGTAAGTGAATGAACAACTTGCTACTATTGAGAACACTTAAAAAGATTTAAGGGATGTTATAAAAAGCCTTACCAATGAGGTAAAAGATATTGTAGTAACTCTTCATGTTGAGATGAGTGACATCGTAGTCCCAATGAAGGTACTGATGATGGCCATCAAGAACAATTTGCAAGAGGGTGGTACCTCAAAGTGAAAGGGAAAATTGAAAATCCTTGAACCAAGGCCACATGTGGGAGAGAGAGAGATACACAAAAGCTCAAGAATTTTGTGTTTGATATGAACCAATATTTCTGAGAAACTAGTATAACTTCTAAGGAAGCTTAACTAAACTGAACTATTATGTTCCTCACAAACAATGCCAAGGTCAAGTGGAAGACTAAGTAGAAAGAGATTTAGGAAGGAATATGAAGCATTAATACTAGGGAAAAGCTCAAATAGGAATTAAAGGTGTGCTTTCATCCTAAAAATGTTGACATTCTGGCTCAACAAAGGCTGAGAAAGCTAAGACACATAGGATTAGTTTAGTACTATGTGAAAAAGTTAACAATTACCATGTTAGCACTACTACAAAAACACATTTACAAGTTGGTTGTTTCATACATTCCACGTTGGCTTGGAGACCGATATATATTTAAGTGATGCGGTAGGTTAGAATAATCCACATCGATTTTTTAACTAACATGTAAAAAAGGAAACAATGTTAGTTTCTAATATACAACTAATGTCTTTTTATTTGGAAAAAATTTTGGCATTTCATTTTTTGTCAATAACCAATGTTTTTTCTGTTGCTCCCAAAAAATATCAAGATCTTGCCCTTTTTATGTTTGTAAAATATATATTATTTTTACTTTGAGATTGGATTTTTGTTTTCACAAGATTTTTCAAAAATATTCTATTAGATAATCAAGATACTAGTGGAGTCATTGATTAGATGAAATATTGAGTTTCAAGAAAAAATTAAGCAATTAGATCAGATTATTGCAAAAACAACAATATTATAGAATTCAAAAGTGCAGCAGTATGATATATCAGAATTCAAAAACATTATACCACAAATCTTGTGTGCAGTAGAAATTAAATGTGTAATAAAGATAAATTATAGAATTATAAAGATTAGTAAAGAACAATAAGGAACACTACAATTTTTAAAGTGGTTCAACTTAAACTAATACCACAGTTTAAGTTTACATCTATTAGATCAATCCTTAACCAGATGACTACTTTTATTATAACCACAAGAATTAATCAGGCTCCTACACACCAATTTACAACACAAGACTTTCTAGCCCTCTTGCTTACCTATTATAATGCAAGATTTTGACTAGACTATTGCTACCTAGAACACAAGAATTAAATTGGGCTCTTGCTAACCTAGATGCAGCAATTCTTTTATCTCAATAGACTTTGATCAACCTTATAACCTAGAGACATTCAAAGATAATCAACCTTATAACTAAAGAAGATGCAATAGGAAGATTAACCTCTCCTTTTGTATCTCTAATTCTATCAACCTAGAAATTGCCAAATTAAACTAAGAAATAAGGTAAGTAATACAATACCAAATTTGAGATATGTTGGCAGTGGAATCTTATTCTGTCAGACTCTAGTCAACCATGATCAGTTCTTGAACCCCAAACTATTTTCTGGCAGACCGAGTGAGAGATAGAGATAGTGGAGATGAAGAAGAACAATGGCAAACAATGTTTTTATGTGGTTCGACTAAATCTAAGAAGCATCAGACCTTTCATCCATGACAGATTTTTATTAATTTGAAGGAAAATTTTACAAAACTATTGCTTAGCTATTTCAGCCTCTTCCCTCTTCTTACAGTGATCTCTTTATTTATAAAGGAAGAGATATTATATGTAATGATTACAAGTTGTAATTCTGTTGCATCAAGTATTAAATGTACAAGACAGTATAATCTCCTGTAATCCAACTACTACAGGTTGTTTTCTACCAGATAGGCCCCTCTTGTCAACTAGAATTGAGGTCTGATGCAAGCCTATCTGGAGCTCCATCTTGTTGAGCTTCTGGCCTTGGTAGAGCCTTTTTCTGTGAGTTCATGTCCTTGTGTTCACTGCTATCTTTCGTATAGTGAGGACGAGCCTGCTTGCAGTGAGGTGAGATTGTACAAGAGCAATTTCTTGAATACGTGAACTGGGACCTCGTGCTCTCACCTTTAGCGAATCGAAGATCCTCCATTTCAGACTTAGCTTCCACTAAGTCTTCAGCTTGCCTTGCAAGAGTGATTTTTGCCCACAACATAAGCCCCCGAACTCTCAGTTCGTTTTGTGGATTGGGAATTGTAATTTTTGTTGTTTAGTCAAAGTCCTTGCCTTACTGTGTTATCATTTCAAACTTTCAATCTTTCACTTCATTTGGCCTTGACCATACTTCTTTTTTCTAGCTTCGCTTTCTAGTCGTTGGTGTGGCAATCTAACTTTCTCAAGACCATTCGATTAAGCATGGCCTTTTATTTGTTAGGTCATTCTCTGAACCAAAATTAGTTTATAAGGCCTGAGAAGCTCTTTATGCTCCTTTGTGAGCTGATGGAAGTATTAGTTAAGTCCTTAAATACCTTTGTCGATTTGGCTTCTAGTGAAGCACTGAGTCATGCATGGCCTACTACATGGGGTTCTAAGGCGTGGATAGCCTACTGCACATGGCTCTCATGGACAGTTCTTTATGCTTGTTGAAGGGGAGATCTTATGTAGATCTTAGATTATTTCTTCATGGCTTTGCCATGATTTCCAACCTTGTTAGCCAAACTCCTAATGCTCTTTTGACTTGCTTTGGGTCTGGGTCAAGAGGGACTGCTGGCTGAAGTGGGACATAAGCAGGAGCAATCAGGCTTGTCAGTCTTCCTGTTGGTGGGAGTTCATCTCTCGGTAGCTGGCTTTCTACTTTCAATAATGGCTTCAAGCTCTTTTGGCTTATGATCTTGTATCTTAGATCTTCTGATGTAAATTTTACCTCCTTAAGTGAGGCTTTTGGTGAATGAGCTTTTCTATATGACTCTTGAATGTTGTATTAGATGTTTTCATCCGTTTCTGAGGATAACGTACATTACTGCAAATCAATGAAATGCCTGTATGGCCAATCGATTACAACTTTTAAGTGTGATGAAGTTTAATATATGGATGCCTTGATCAATGATAAGTAAAATTTAGGTAGGTCGCATGTGAGTTGCACCTCAAAGGATCTCGCCAGCGAGCTATGAGCATTTATTTACATGAGAGCTAGGATGAGTTTATAGT
Source organism: Saraca asoca (assembly GCA_026873985.1). NCBI lineage: Eukaryota > Viridiplantae > Streptophyta > Magnoliopsida > Fabales > Fabaceae > Saraca > Saraca asoca. The sequence continues at coordinate 17,492 of JANHAO010006051.1, read as the reverse complement.
GTCTTTTGCACCTGTGCGAGCTTTTCAAGTGTTTTATACTGCCTCCACACCTCCGCAAGATGATAGCTCTTCACTGGATGAGATTGCATATTAACTACATTCAATAATCCATACCACAATAATCTCGTTGCTTAGTTTTGTAACAATCATTTTGCTCAGGAAGGCAATAATCTCGTTGCCCAATCTTGTAGCAATCTTATTGCTCAATGAGACAATAATCTGGTTGCTCAACCTCACAATAATCTTGTTGCTTAGTGAGACAACAATCTTGTTGCTTAATGGTCATTATAGAATTTGTCCCTACCAACAATCCTGTTGCTCGGTCTTGCAACAATCTCATTGCTCAGTGAAGTAGCAATCTTATTGCTCAGCTTGATAGTGATCTTGTTGTTCAACAAGACAGAAATCTCATTGCTCAGGCTAGGGATTATACTCTCTTGTTCCCTTTCGCAGGGTATGACTTGCTTTGGATGGATCGACAAGGTAGGCCTTGTGCTCTCTCACCCCCAGATGTATTTGTATGGTTCCATTTTGCTGGTATGTATTGATGGGGTAGGCCTCATGTCGTCTCACCCTTAAATGTATTTGCATGATGGCAAGATGATGGTTCATCACTAGATTGGCAATATTTCCATGTTTCAACCAATTAGCCGGGAATGATATTGGATCAATGTGGAATAGTTCTCTTTTTATGCAACATTCCGCTAAACAATCTACACAAAGATTTCAAAGTTGTCATTAACTTTAGGAGAATATTACGAGATCAGAATATGGTTCTAATGGAGGGCTCCAACTCTTGATTAGTGATTCGTTGAGCTTGCTAAGTTTGTTGTTTTGATGGTCTCACAATGTAATCTTGTAATCGACCTCTTCTGATGAGATCTTCTATGGCATCTCTCAATGCCTAGCACTCTGAGGAGGTGTGTCCAACCTCATTGTGATAAGCACAAAATCTACTCAAGTCTCTGTACCTGGTGGGAGCCCTTATAGGCATAGGCTTTCCAAAGTCTTCCCTATGCCTTTCTATAGCAAAAATCCTATCTTGCATATCAAATAGGATACTATAGTTTTTGTAGTGACCTTGAGGATGAGGTCACTAGGGCTTTGCCTTCTTCATGAGCTAAGGACTGGGGTCATGACTGTGACTCTCATTCTCCTTTTCCTGCTCAAGGTGGAGCTGTTAGCGTCTGTTTTTTACTTGGGCTCCTCCATACCAAAGGTTTTCCTCCCATTTTATTTGTTTGGTAGCTTGCTCATAAAATTTAGTGAGATCTCATGTCAAGGACTTGTAAAGGCTTTTGCACAGCTTCCCATCCTTACGAATTCCCACTAAGATAGCCACTAAGATGCTTTCCCCCGAAGGATTTTCTACGGAGTTGGCTTCATGCATAAACTTGCCTATATAATCTTCCAGCAATTCATTCCTACGTTGAAAGATTATTGCAAGATGACAGGGGGCGTAAGCTACCTTTTCAATGCCCGATACTGGTCGATGAATTTCTTTGACATTCTTCCCAACTATTGACACTATGAGTCGAGAGGCTTCTGAACTATGTCCGAGGTATGCCTCCTAAAGTGGCTAGGAAGATGCAACACTTGACTAAAGGGTCAATTGTTTCAAGATCCATCTAGATATTGAATGCATCTAGATGGTCGACTGGTCACTGTTTCCATCTTACAGTGAGACCGCAGACACTTTAAGTTTTTATGGAAGGGGCTGCATTTTGATCTCCACAAAGAATGGCGATCTTTCCTCATAGCGAGGTTGATTGCTCTGAGATTGGGGATGTTCCTCTAGCTGTGTTAGTCTCTGAAGGACTTGCTTCATTATTGGATCCTGAGCTTTGAACTGGGGGCCAAAGCTCTCAGCTTGTTATGAGCCCCTAGATTACTGATTACTGTGATTTTCATGAGTCCCTTTTTAGACTTCCTCGTGCAATTGTCAAAGTTGTGCTATAATTTCTTCTTGCCTTTGTGCATCCTGAGCTTGCACTTGTGCTAGTGTTTTAATGGTCTCAGTCATCTCTCTTACCATATTCTCAAGCATTGGCAGCGGTTGAGGAGGCAGTTGCGCTTTCTTAACTTTGGGGCAGTGGTGGGCCAAGGACGAGCTTTAGTAGAAGAAATGTTTGCCAGCTGAATAATTGGAGTGTTAGAACTCCTGGTGACTCTTCCTCTTATCATTGTAGTTGGATAGGAAAATTATTCAAAAAATAGATGGGGCCTTCCTTCTAGCACCAAAATGTTGATGGTGGAGTCTGGTTCTACTAGACTTCAGTCAATCGTGATCAGTTCTTGAAACCCAAACTACTTTTTGGTGGACTGAATGAGAGATGGAGATAGTGGAGATGAAGAAGAACAATGGCAGACAGTGTTTTTATGTGGTTTGACCAAATCCAAGTAGTATCAGACCCTATATCCACAACAGATTTTTATTAATTTGAAGGAAAATTTTATAGAACTTTTGCTTAGCTACTTCAGCCTCTTCCTTCTTCTTATAGTGATCTCTTTATTTATAAAGGAAGAAAGGTTATATGCAATGATTACAAGTTATAATTTTGTTACATCAAGTATTAAATGTACAAGATAGTATAATCTCTGACAATCCAGCTACTACAGGTTGCTTTCTATGAGGTAGGCCCCTCTTGTCAGCTAGAATTTAGGCATGACACAAGCCCATATGGAGCTCCATCTCACTAAGCTTCTAGCCTTGGTAGAGCCTTTTTTCTGTGAGTTCATGTCCTTGTGTTCATTCCTATCTTTCGTTCAGCAAGAATGAGCCCGCTTGTAGTGAGGAGAGCTTGTGCAAAAGCAATTTGTCGAATATGTGAGCTAGGACCTTGCACTTTTACCCTTAGTGAATTGAACATCCTCCATTTCGGACTTAGCTTTCGTTGAGTCTTCAGCTTGCCTTGCAACACTAATTTTTACAAACAACATGATAGATATCTCAAATATCTAGCTATGAATTCTCTTCAAATTTGATTCAAGATCCTTTGAATTGTAAGATCTAATGAGGTAGATGATAAATCTGGTTTAGCTCTAATAGCATTGTGTTTTGCACTTGAAGAAATATAATAGGTGTGTAACTAAATGAGTTTGAAATAAAGTTAAGGGTATTTATAGTTACTATAACCGACTTTTAAAAAATAATTAACTTTTTGTCCTTGAATCAATTCGTGAATCGATCGAAGCGGCTACAAACTAATGAATCAATTTGTCTATGTATATCATAATGAATTTTCATGACTGAATCGATTCATAAATTGAATTATAGTTTATTGTAAAAGGTTTTGAATCGATTAGGGAACCAATTTAGGTAAAAATCCTAACCTTCAATAAAAACATTTTTCAAAACTTTTCTTCATGAATTGATTGTTGAATCAATTCGAGTAGATTTTCACAAGTTCTTCAATGAATCGATTCACATAGTAAAAAATAGCTTTTTTAAAACTTGCACTTGTGAAAGATCATTTGAAAACATTGTTTGAAAAACATTTTATTTAAACTTGCTTTGAGTGGTTTATTTCTACCTTAATATATCAGTTTTAATAAGCTTGCTTGAATCAAATTTGAATTGAATTCACTTACAAAAGATCCTAGAAAAAATCAATAAACACTAAATCTAATGTTGGATCTCATGATATCTTGAATGTCACTTGATCAACTTGCATCTACAAGCTGAACAAACACTGAAAGAACATAGTTAGATCATGACATCATTTAAAATTATTTTTCAACATCAAAACTGATGAATGTATGCTAGCAAGGCTAACAATATCCCCTTTTTAATGGTGACAAACAATTTTAGATAAACATTAAAATTTTCATTCAATGAAAACTTTTAAATGAGGGTTTTTACTTGACTCCCCTTTAAGTCTGTATTCTCCTTTTAAAATCTCATCCTTCTCTCTTTAAGATCTCATTTAGAATCTCATTTCTCCTTTTTTTGGCACATCAAAAAGCAATAGTGCCTCATTAAAATGAAAGAACACCTCGTTAAAATGAAATAACAAGATTTAAAATTCAAATCATATAATAAGGGTAAAAGGGTTTTAAGAATACAAAATTGTTTTTAGCTTGATTTTGATACTAATCTCTAATTCAATACTAATCTTAGATTTTATTACTTTTTTATTATTCTCCTCCTAAAATAATGACTCTACTAATTTTAGACTTGTTTTATGAAACAATTTATTTTCCCATGTTATCAATTCTAGAATCAATTTCTCCACGATTGAAACTATTTGGGCATCAATTCATTCAAGTTGATAAAATTTTCAAAAATTTGAAATCTTCCTAAAAGATTGAAAAATGTTCTAAATTGATTCATGAATCAATTCATAGTGTAAATTTTCTACCTATGAATCAATTTGTGAATTTCAAAAAACCTGGAAAAATTCTAATCGATTCAAGATTTGATTTAGAGAGTCCTAAAATCAATTTTAATGCAATTTTGTTCTAAAAATGTTAACAAATAATGTACTTATCAACAACACTCAATTCATTAGTAATTTTGGAACAATTCTACATTTTTATATCTCATATCTCATATCGAGTACCTACAAAACAAACCTAGAAACAATCTCTAATGCCTAATTTATAATTTTCAAAGGTAAACACATGAGCATAAAAGATAGGTAGGTATCAAGATATACTGAAAATGTAGGGTTTAAACATTCTTTTGGCAAGAATAACTACTATTTGGAAATCATGAGTTGCTTTTACTTTTCCTCATAGATTTGCAAAATGAAACTATACTTGCATTTATGGTACCTAATGGATTTTAGGCCCATATTGGATAGTAAACATAGAAAGATAACCTTTAGGTAACCATACAAGTTTCTCATTTGGTTTCTATAGATATGTTCCATTTCTATAAGGATAGTGCTTTATTGATGACCCTTCTGATTGTAGTAAAAGCATGTAATGTGATTGAATTTTCTATTTAGTTTAACAATCTTAGATCTTTTCTTTGATCTTCTATTAGTTTGTTGTCTATATCCTAAACCAATTTTATTTAAGAAACTAATTTGATTTTGTAGCATATCATTTGATCTCATTTTTCTATTTGTAAATCCTTGTAAAGCCTTGGTCAATGTGTCTATCTTAGATATATAAACTTCACATTGATCATAGTTTTTACTTTCATTCATTACCTTTTCAGCTAAGAGGTTTAAAATCATGGTTTTCTTTTACTATTAACTAATTCTCTCAAGCAAACTTTCTTTCTCTTTGTTTACATGCTTTAGGCTTTTCCTAGTTTTTACTAATGCATTATAGAGTTTAACACACATATCATCAATTTCATTATCATCACTATCATCATTAATAAAATTAAGATTATCTCTAGAGTAAAAAAAGGATTCATTACCAAATGCCTTATTGTCTTCATCAAGTTTGGCCATGAGGCAAAAAAGAGCTTCTTCCTCTATTTCTTCTTCTTTTGAAGAATCAACTTGATCATCATCCCAAATTGCTAGGTTAGATTTCTTATAGGATGTCTTCCTCTTCTTTCTTTCCTTTTCCAACTGTTTCTTCAAGTATACAAGACAAATTAACCTGAAGTGTCCAATTTTTTTGCATTCAAAGTAGATTGACTCATATTCATTTTCATTCCGATTCCTTCTTGGTTAATCTGCTTTCCTTTTTCCTTTATTCCTCTTTTCTTTAAGTAATCTTAGTTGTTTATTGCTTAATAAGAGTATATCATCTTCAACTTCACTTTGACTACTATCTGATTTCTCTTCATTAAATTTAGCTTTCTTTGCAACCTTCAATGCCAATATTTTCTTCCTTTTGTCATCACCATTTTTCTTATACCTATTAAGCTCTAGCTCATGCTCTTCTAAATTCCCATAGAGCTCCTAAATTGTTGGCATCCCCATCTTGAGTGATTCCTTTATAGCAGTCACCTTTGGTTATCATTCTTCAGTAAAAGATCTTAGAATTTTGTGCACTAAATCTACATTGTCTAAGGTTCTTCCAAGCTATGAATTCTCCCATCGTAAACATTTCATATTCAGAAACTAACACATGCACTTTAGATGCTTTAACTTGAGTTGTGCCTACATGTGCTACTTTTAAGTGTCCCCAATCTATTAGCAATAATGCAATTAGAAATCCTTTCATATTCATTAAGGGAAAGTGAGTTGGAGACAATCCATTTAACTTTAAAGGAAAGAAGGTATTTCTTCCTTTCTTCTTCTGTCCACAAAGATTTACGCTTAGGTTTTACAACTCCATTTATCAATGTTTGTGGTGGATTATATCCATCCTCTAGAATTTTCCACATGTCTATATCAATGGCTTTAATAAAGTCTCTAATTTTCTATTTCTAATAGGTATAGTGATGTCTATTAAAACCAGATGGCTTATTCAAGGGTGGACATTCAAGTAACAATGTAAAGCTAGAATCCATTCTCTTTAGAAAACAAAGAGTATTAAGAGCCAAAGCTTTGATGTCAACTATTGGTTCCAAAAAAATATCAAGATCTTACCCTTTTTACGTTTGTAAAATATATACTCTTTTTACTTTGAGATTGAATTCTTATTTCACAACATTTTTCAAAAAGATTCTGTTGGATAATCAAGATAATATTGGAGTCACTAATTAGATGAAATATTGAGTTTCAAGAAAAGATTAACCAATTAAATCAGATTAGTAATTAAACAAAATTGCAAAAATAATAGTATTACAAAATTCATAAATGTAGCGATATGATATATTAAAATTCAAAAACATTAAACCATAAATCTTGTGTGTATCAAAAATTAAATGTGTACTGAAGATAAATTGCAGAATTATGAAGATTAGTCAAGAACAATAAAGAACACTGTAATTTTTAAAGTGGTTCAACTTAAACTGAAAACCACAGTTTAGGTCTGTATCTATTGGATCAATCCTCAACTGGATGACCACTTTTATTATAACCATAGGAATTAACTAGGCTCCTGCACACCAATTTACAACAGAAGATTTTCCAGACTTCTTGCTAACCCATTACAATGCAAGATTTTGACTAGGCTCTTGCCTACCTAGAACACAAGAATTAAACTAGGCTCTTGCTTGCCTAGATACAACAATTTTTTTTATCTTAATAGGCTATGATCAACCTTATAACCTAGAGACATTTCAAGAATTCAATACACTTGCAACTAGCTATAATCAACCTTATAACTAAAGAAGATGCAATATGAAGATTAACCTCTTCCTTTGTATTGCCAATTTCTATCAACCTAAAAATTGCCAAATTAAACCAAGAAACAAGGTAAGTAATACAGTACCAAATTTGAGATAGATATCTCAAAATATCTAGCTATGAATTCACTTCAATTCTAATTCAAGATCCTTTGAATTGTAAGATCTAATGAGTTAGAAGATAAATTTGGTTTAACTCTAATAGCTTTGTGTATTTGCACTTGAAGAAAAATAATAGATGTGTAACTGAATGAGTTTGAAATAAGATTAGGGGTATCTATAGTTGTTGTAACTAACTTTCAAAAAATAACTAACTTTTGGCCATTAAATTAATTCATGAATCGATCGTAGTGGTTACAAGCTAATGAATTGATTTGTAAATTGATTCGTTTATGAATATCATAATGAATGTTCATGACCAAATCAATACATGAATCAAATAATAGTATATTATAAAAGGTTTTAAATTGATTAAGGATTTGATTTAGGTAAATATCCTAACCTTTGGTAAAAATATTTTTCAAAACTTTTCTTGCTGAATCGATTCATGTAGATTTTCACAAGTTCTTCAATAAATTAATTCACATAGTAAAAAATATTTTTTATAAAACTTGCACTTGTGAAAGATCATTTGAAAACATTGTTTGAAAAGCATTTTATTCAAACTTACTTCAAGTGGTTTATTTCTACCTCAATATATCAATTTTAATAAGCTTGCTTGAATCAAATTTGAATTGAATTCACTCACAAAAGATCCTAGAAAAGTCAATAAATACAAAATCTAATTTTGAATCTCTTGGTATCTTGAATGTCACTTGATCAACTTGCATCTGCAAAATGAACAATCACTCAAAGAACAAAGTTAGATCATGACATCAATTAAAATTGTTTTCCAATATTAAAACTGAAGAATGTATGCTAGCAAGGCTAACATTTTCTTCCTCTAAAAACATAGGTTTCTATCACAAATTGACATCTTTTCTCAACTACTAAAAATGTCATCTTTTAAAAATAACTAATGTCTTTTCTCGAGTAGTTATAACCACTAAGAGATTAGTTTTTTATAGTAATTGATATCGCTAGTGGAAAAAAGACATCAATTTTGTATAAAAACTATTATCTTTTCCCTTAAAAAAATCTATTGCTAACTATATTTTTTATAGAAACCTATTTCTATTTGCATTTTAGTAGAAACAACCATCAAACCAAAATTTATAACCACCCAACACAATCCCAATTTCAAAAACATCAAATATTTTATTGGATCAACAAACAATTCAAGACATTACAAAATTGAATTAAAATCAAGGCATGCCAAATTAACAATAAGTCTATACATAATAATCATTTGCTTACTTTTTAACTAAATTTACTCAATTGTAGTTCTTATTTAGTTAGGCCTTCTATAATGCAAATTCTAATATTGGTGAGAGCTTCAGTTAAGAAATTTCACTTATTGTTGTGTCCATCCATATAAGTTCAAGCTACATTGTTATATATATAATTCATGAGAGTCAATTTACCTCAAAGATAAAATTTTATTTGTTATGAAATTAGCAAAATGATATATGTATTTCATATAAGCAAACCATCCAAGAGGCTATATAGATTGTATATTATTACTAGATGATTAAATTCCTTCCTAAGGCAGCTTCTGATCTATTGAAATTGAACAATTTTATTATCAAGGCATCTTAATTTTAATAAATATATAATCAAATATAAGCATCTAAACTACAAATTATATAGTCAGTTGCTTGTATATAATAAATACATAATATATTAAGTATAAGCATCTAAACTAAAAATTGTATAGTTGCTAATAAACTCAAATAATTGCCTTCAATTTTTCCTAATTTTTTCCTCCAGGAGGATCTTCAACCCATATTCAATTTACCTGAAAAATACAATTTTTGTTTTTATAAAATTAACGAAATGATATATGTATTTCATATAAGCAAACCATTCAAGAAGCTACACAAATTATACATTATTACCAAATGATTGAATTCCTTTTTAAGGCAACTTCTGCTTTATTGAAATAAAATAATTTTATTATCAGACTATCTTAATTTTCATAAACACATAATCAAATATGAGCATCTAAACTGAAAATCATATAGTTAGTTGTCGATATATAATTAACACATAATATATCAAGTATAAGCATTTAAATTAAAAATTATATGGTTGTCAATAAACATAATTAATTACCTTTAATTTTTCGTAATTTTTTTCTCTAGGAGGATCTTCAACCCATATCTCTTCATGATCATCTCGCACTTCATCATTCACCAGAGGTAATCTTGAAGACAAAGGATATGTTTCCTTAATATCATTACTTATCTCTTCTTTATCCCATCACCAGCAATCCATCTCATCGCTTGAAGAACTATAGACCACTTCTTATCAATTAAGTCTATGATATAGAAAATTGCTTGGGCTTCCATTATGAATGGTTTCCCTTTATAACCCCCTTTATTAAGATCCACCAACCAGAACTCTAACTCATCATACTAGATGTTATTGTTATTCTTAACCCATTCAAATTCAAATATAAGCACCCTGAATTTGGTGTAGTCAAGCTCTCATATGTCTTCACTAACCATATAATATGACATATTTACATATATAGGATTTTTTCCTTTGGAACTAGAAACATGCATTCATTAAGCCACCAAAGTAACCTCATTATTTTACATAGTGCTCCTATCATCCCATCCCTTTGTGTAGAAAGAATACCCATTGATGTCACATCCACAATAAGATAAGACCTCCATGCGAGGCCCATGGGCTAACCATCTTATAGTCTAAGAAACATCATTTGGTTTTTATCCCAATCGAAAACAAACTTGACTCTAGAAGCAAGTGATGAAGGATCAGTTGTATTTAGCTTATACCCATTATTCATTCTTTCTACAATTATGCTCTTTTGTAAGGGTTATATGATCATCTAAGTAAGGCTCCACTTCTTCACTATTATGCAAGACATAAAGGTATGCTTGTAACCACATTTCACAAGGGATGCTCACCACTCGTGTCCCTAATGTACCTTGCATGTAATTCTTCTCTTGTGACAAGACATAGGAACTTTGATACCTTGTACATTTGATAAGTATTCACTGTAGAATTTAACAGTCTCTTCAGCTATGTAGCATTCAACAATATATCCTTCAGGCCGATATCAATTCCTCACATGCCCTTTTAGTATTTTCATATATCACATAAAAGGGTACATCCATCTCAAATAAGTTGGTCCACAAAGTTTGACCTTTCTCACCAAATGAATAACTAGATGCACCATGATGTCAAAAAAGGAAGGTAGAAAATACACCTCAAGTTCACATAGTGTAACAAAAACTTCCCTTTGCAAGTCATCAAATTTCATAGGGTCAATAACTTTGTTACATATTACATTGAAGAAAAAATAAAGTCTAGTAATTGTGTGTCTCACATGTTTAGGCAATACTGATTGGATAGCCATCAGTAATAGTTGTTGCATCGAAGTATGACAATTATGAGGCTTCAAACTAACTAGTTTCAAATATTTCATTGAAACAAGACTTTTCATTTTTTAAAAATACCCTTGTGGCACCTTAACACCTTGTAGACACTCACAAAATCTTGTTTTCTCCTTCCTATACATAATATGACAAGTTGGATGCAAATATGTACGTTGACCCTTCTTCTCTAATGCTAATTCCTTTCTTATTGTCATTTCAACTAAGTCTGGTATGGCTTTGACTTCATCCTTGGTCTTACCCGGTATGTTCGAAAGCATTCCAATGACACTGCCATAGATATTTTTCTCCACAAGCATCATTACTAGGCATACTAGACAGTTCACTAGCACTGTGTCATATCTATCTGTATACCCTTTATCAATGCCATAAAATAAATGATTTTTACTTCCTTTGTTTTCATTCTCTTAACATAACAACATCTCACACAAGATCACCTAATTAGCTTATTACTATTTGTAGCACATTGATCAACATCAAATCTAATAAATTTCTCAACCCCATTTGCATATTCATCACTCAACCAATCAACAGACATCCACTTATAATTCATAACTATCCAAAATTGAACAAATTTAAACAAGGCATCATTGGACTTCTATTACAATTTACAATCCTAAACCTGTCAAAAAAAAGTTAGCTATGTCTAATGCTAGAAATGTATTAGGGTATTTTTGTATTCTAACTATAACAAAATTCAAAAGGAAAAGCAGCTATTACCTAGAAACAGAGAGTGAGACAAAGAAGATCAGTTCAAACCATTAAGAGTGTGAGAGTGAGAATGCCTTCAAATCATTGGAGATGGAGGGGGAGAGAGTTATGATATCAAACTTGGAAGAGAACAAGAGTGACACTCAGATACATAAAACTTTTATATAAATGGAACTGTTTGACGTTGGTTGTTTAGTTAGAACAAATGTTTTAATTTTCATTTACACATGAATATTCCCAACACTGCGCCTCATTTATTTTCAATTATTTTTATCCATTTTGTTTTCTTAGATAATATATCATAATTTTCACAAATAAATTGCTTAAAAGCTAATTATTTTTGAAAATATTTTTATCCATTAAATAATGCCTAAATTCTTGATTTATTTTATCCAATTTTATAATATTTAAATTCTTGAAATAAACTATAGTCTTAGTAAAATGGAATTATTTAATTAGGAAAAGAAAACATTAATGGTTAGAGAATAATTTTTGTTCATAAATAAAATTAGGTAAAATAATTTGAGTTTTAATAAAATAAAGATATCTAATATATTAATCAGCAATATATAACTTCATTTAAAATGTGTAGACTGTTTAAACTTTGATTTTTAATAAAAATCAAATATCATTTCTCTTAACTTGTATTCTTTTAAAAAAAATAGAGTTCTCTAATAAAACATCTAATTAAAATGTGTGGAATTTAGATATCAATTTTTGTTAAAAACTTGACTTCATTTCTCTATTTTAGACATTGGTTTTCTCTAAAAGATTGATGTTATTTCTTTAAACTAGTTTTTTTGAGGAAAAAAAAACATGCATATAATATTATATGCCATAATTTTCATTTTAGATGTTGGTTATTATATTGATATTGATGTATAAATTATTAATGACATCAGTTTTATTAAAAAATTGACATCATTTTTCTTAACCCTTTTTTTTTAAAAAAAAAAGACTAATTCATCACTACTTTACAATGTAAGACTACAATATAGCAAAATAGATATACATTATAATTAATCAATATATCCAAAGTATTGCAAAATAGACAATACTTTACAACTTTCCTTTTGGTCTTTATCAAAATATGATAGGAGAAATCTACCTCACTAATATTAAATTTGGTCAATTTTAGCATGAATGTAAGTATTAGTATCTTCAAAGTACTACAAAATAGATATATATATATATATATACAACAAATCACATATCCATGTCAAACTATTATACCTCTTCTCTCCAATTGAGTGATCATGTCACTCATATACATCACTATAAAATATCTACACTTCACATTTCCTTGTTGATGATACATTACAAAAAATATCATGATTCCTGATAGATTTTTCCGTCGAAAAATAGACAAGGATTTTTAAAAAATTTTCTTAATGTTTTGATAGATTTCCAATAGAAATAATTGTACAATGAATTTCTGATGGAAATATTCATCAAAAATTTGAAAACCATTCAAAACGCCGAGTGTGTGATCCACCACTATTTGTGTTTTCCTTCTACTTCCTATGCCCCATCAGAACTCTTTGTTACTTTCCTAACTTGATTCTTGTGTTTTAAAGGTATTTTTCACAAATCTAAACTAATTAAATTGTTCTACCTACTTTATTTTACATTTTTATTGTTTTTTTGTTAAAATATTATGTATTTTCTAGGTTAATTGATCTATCTTATTTTGCTTTTTGTAGTTTAGGACTCCAGTTTTCGTACCAATTTCTTTGTAAATCATCTTGCTTAAACACTAAGGTTAGTACATATTTTTAATTACTTATTGATTAATTATTCATAATTTTTAATGTTGTAGAAGTTAATTTTTAATTATTAGTTATATTTTCTTGCATGTTTAAATTAGGATCAACTAATTTTAATTGATAAATTATATTTATGAATTATAAATATTTTGAATTAAAATCTATATGATTAAGTAGTTAAATGGCATAGTTAATAGTTTTATTGAAATTACTTTAGGTATTACGTATATTTTTAGGTAAAACATATTTTATTTTAGAAATTATATATATATTTTAATTTTGTTAATTTTTGAAATTAGTAAATGTATTGTAGATATTAATTATTAATTCGCTAAATAGATTTGGTTATTGTTTATTTTCATTAAGTAGGAGAAAATATAATAATGAAGCTATTTACAGAAAATGAAAATTTCATAAGTAGTTTCTCCTATATATTTTTATAAATATGTAGTTATTTTCTCCTATTTCAATTAACTTTGATAAATAGAATGTGGAAATTCTGGAACATTGTAGGTAGATGTATGATAGACTTACCTCGAGACGTAGTGCATATAAGATGGATTTTCTTAATTTTGTGGAAGAATTTATTGATTTTGTAAAAACTCTGCCAATTTATTTATGTGATGATTGGATAAGGTGGCCATGCTCCAAATATAAATGTAGAAAATTTTTACCTCTTAATGAAGTTAAGGTTGATTTGTATATATTTGGATTTAAATATGCTTACTAGTGGTGAACTAATCATGGTGAAGAGAAACCTACAAAAAAGGGAGTATCTTCTAATGGTATGACACAAAATTTGCATGATACAAGTAATATATATGAGAACAAAATGTTCGATGTCGGTTGGTCTAACATTGCAACTCACTTTGAGCACAATGTAGAAAAGCCTCCAAATAGAAATGCCTAGAAATTTTATGATATGTTTGAAATTATACATCAGCCATTATGGGCAAGTTGTACTAACCATTCAGAGTTGTCATTAACAATAAGGATGTTACACATAAAATCTAACTTCAACTTGCCATAAAATTTCTTTAATTAGATTATGCAACTTATGACTAAGCCACTCCCACTTGATAACATTGTTCCTCCTAACTTTTATAAAATGAGAAAATTAGTGAAGAAGATAGGATTAGGGCATTAAAAAATATACTATTGTATGAAGTGGTGCATGTTATTCTACAAGGAGGCTAAATTTGATAGAGAATGTATAATTTGTGGTTTGCCTTGGTATAAGGAATGGAAGATAGGTAGGAATAGCAAAGAAGTTTCATTCAAGAGAATGTATTTTTTACCCTGAATTCTAAGGTTGCAAAAAGGTTGTATACTTTAACAAAGTTAGCCCTTTATATGAGATAACATCATGAGAAATGAAAGGAGACAGTCATCCTGTGTCATCCTTCAGATGGAAAAGCTTGAAAATAATTTGACTAAAAGTACCTAGCATTTATAACTGATCCTCAAAATGTAAGACTTGGGATGTGTTCTAATGGATTTAATTCATTCAGTCATAATGTTCATTGTACTCATGTTAGCTAGCAATGTCACTCCTTACAATTTGCCTTTGGATATGCATATAACAACTCTATATATGTTTCCAACCTTGATCATACAGATATAGAAAATTCAAAGAGTAAAATTGATGTATTCATATAGCCATTAATAGATGAGTTACCCATTTCATGGAGTGATGGTGTTCTAACGTATGACATTTCAATGAAGCAAAACTTTTAAATGAAGGCCATATTGATTTGGACCATCAATGACTTTCCTACACATGAGATGTTATCTGGTTAGCAAATGGCTGGAAAATTAGATTGCCCAATATGTATAGAATCCACAAAAGCATTTACCTTAAAGTATAAGAGGAAATAGTCACGGTTTGATTGTCATAGACAGTTTCTACCAGATGATCCTTTTTAAGGAAAAGCAAGAACAATTTTATCAAAAATAGAGTGGAGAGATTTGAACCACCTTCTAGATTAATTGGTGAACAAGTTTTTGATCTGGTTTGTTCACTGTAAAAGTCATAGAAACTTGGCCAATCAAGATACTAGGATAAGGGGTGGATCACAATTGGACTAAAAGAAGCATATTCTAGGACTTACTATACTAGTAATCAAACTTACTCTGACACAATCTCGATGTCATGCATATAGAGAAAAATATTTTTGATAATATGTTTTATACAATGATGGATGTTAAAGGGAAAATGAAAAACAATATTAAGGTAAGGTTGGATTTGCCAAAATACTACAGAAGAAAAGAGTTGGAGATTAAAAAGGTTGCAAATGGAAAAATATATAAGCCTAAAACTTCCTACACCATGAGCTTGAAAGAGATAAAGGTAGTCTATGAGTGGGTCAAGGAGTTGAGGGTGTCTGATGATTATGCCTCTAAATTGGATAGATTTGTTGATGCAGGCAATGGTAAGACACTTGGTATGAAAAGCCATGACTATCATATTTTCATGGATAGATGCTTCCTATTACTTTTTCTAGACTCCCAGATTGTATAGAGGGCCTTAGCTGAGTTGAGTCAATTTTTTAACGAATTGTGCTCAACATTTCTGCAAGAAAAGGAATTAAGAAAACATTCCCTTGATAATATGCATGCTTGAACAGATATACCTACCAAGTTTTTTTCAAATCAACGGAGCATTTGCCGTTTGAAGCAAGGGTAAACAACCATATGCAATACCAACAGATGTATCTGTTTAAGAGATTTCTTAACAGGTTGAAAAAGAAAGATAGCAACAAAGCTAGACCCAATTGAAGTATATGTGAAACTTATTTAACTAAGGAGATAGCTCAGTTTTGTCAATACTATTTTAGCCCTTATATGCAATGCCAAAGCATATGAATTGCTAGGAATGATGACTAGGGTGGTGATGCAATCTTGGAGCCTATTCTTTCCATCTTGAATCTTCCAGGATGCTTTATTAGGTTTTGCTAAGAGCAATATTTAAGTGACAAAGAATTTAAATCAGTCACAACGCATGTGCTTTTAAACCAGGAAGAAGTGGAGCCATTTAAAGAGTAAGTATTTGTGTAGCGATCTTAAAAAATCATTCCATATTTTCAATTTTGATTTCATCAATTTTAGAATACTAATTTTTTAAATTTTTATTCGCAATAATATGTTTGTTCATTGGTTGAAAGCTTTGTATCCAACGATGCAAGATGAAGACATTGAAGCAATGATCAATACACAATTCACTTCATGATTTCACTCTTTTGTAAGTATAAACAATAATTACTTTTCCTATGTGACAATTTTTAACAATGTATGATGAAATTTTGATATGAAATTGTGTTATTCCTAGGTTCACAATCTTTCCAATGGTGTGGTCAATCAAATCTATTGGATTTAGCTTGGGGTCCTCTAAGGATGACCAAAACATTTCCAATGTTTTTTGTTAATGGGTATAAGTTCAACACACACCAATGGACTAAAAGGAAAAAAATAATTAACAATGGAGTATGTGTGAAGGACACAAGGAATGTTACAACAAGGGAAGATGACTTCTATGGCATTCTTAAAGAGATTGCATAGCTTAAGTATCCAAGATTGTTAATTAAAAGAGTGGTACTTTTCCACTATGAGTGGTTTGATCCTATGTTAGGCGCCATGGTATGAGATTGCAACCCCAATATGGCATAGGTGAAATCAAACATATAAGATGATATGCCAAGTATGATCCCTTTCATCATTGTACAACAAGCAACATGGGTGCATTATGTACCATACCCACGAACAAAGAAAGATAAGCAAGGTTGGCCTATTGTTATAAAGACCAAGACTTATGGAATGGTTGAGGATAATCACACAATTGAACATGCTTACGAGGATGATCATATGTCATATACACCTTAATTGATTCCAATGGATAATTCAATTATTAGCTTGCATGATAAAGATGGTGGATGTGAGGAGGTGGAGGGGTTAATAGATGTAAAACAAGATGGCAATGTCAACAAAGACAAAGAAGAGGATGATGATGATGATAAAGATGCAAAGGAGGAATCCAATAAATGAAATTACCATTTAATGTGTGACATGTTAATTTGTTACTTATATATATGAGTGCTAAATTGCTTTATTCATATTTCAATTTATATAATTCTTCTTTTAATTATGTCATATGTAAATATTTGCATATGATAGGGCGTAGAGGTTCTGGTCGAGGAGGTAGAGGATAGTGGTTCCTGTTGAGTGTGAGTTTTAAAATGAAATTGTCACTCAAAATTACGCAAGTGCACGTAGTCAATTGTGTAATATAGAGTGAGT